>CAKNYM010042106.1:40274-80478 GCA_932195095.1 Andricus curvator | reverse complement strand
CCCCCCGGGACCGCTTTCGCATTACTTCAGAGGGTGCCGTTCTTTGGCCGTGCCTCGGCCTTCATCCTTTGTGCCCGCTTGGTATTCTCCTGGTAAACTGGGCTTCTTGTCGGACCTGCTCAGCTACGATGTTAGCTTGCACGTCCAAGAGGCTTCTTCAACGAGGCTGCCACTCTGAACGCCAAGCAACTCCTTGTCCCCAGGCGATGGTCTGTCCGGGGCTTATCTTCCTTTGCGGCGCAGAGGTAGCACTGCGGTGTGCTTTCGCATATTGCAGCTTTATGCCCCTCTTTGCCGCATCGCCAGCATAATTTGGTCCAATCTGGACCCTCGCAGTTCGCTGCCATGTGGCCTCCGCCTCCTTGTGCACACGGCAGGATACCCACCCCACCTTAAGGTGTCCAATGCGCACCAGACTTACAGCCAGATCTTCTGCCAGCTCCACGAAAGCCTTCAGATTGCCTCTGAAGGGTCTTTTCGTGAGGCTGACCCTGATGACTTCAACCGGTTTGCCGAAATGTTTTTGAACGGCTTCCTCTACTTCTTCTGCATCTGTCGTCGTATCGAGGTCCAGAATCTCGACCTCGCCAACCGCCTCTTCGATTCCAGCCGACAGCTCAGCTCTGCCCTTTGATATAGGTGCCAGTTCTACTAGCACCTCGCCGTGTCTCGTTTTCCTGACCCCCTCGATTTGTAGGCTAAGGGCGTCAGGTTTCACCTTCTTCTTAAGGTCCTTAAGGACCGTCGCGTAGCTAAGTCCCTCGTTCGGTTTGATAAGGACCGCCTCGGTTCTAGCTCGCATCTGCCTCTTCTTCTGCTTCTTTTTCCGTTTTGGGAAACAGCTTGGTGCAATTTAAAAACCCTATATCTCTCTCACGATCCTCTCTGTAGGGTCGGGGATCAATTTGCCTCGCGCCCTTTCTTACACCGGGATCCTCTCTCACGATCCTCTCCGTAGGATCGGAGAATGAGGAGAGAACAGTAAACCTGACTTCACCCTCGCGATCCTCCCTGTAGGATCGGAGGCCGCGTCCTCTGCGGCCCTGACACTCTGTCGGCGAGGCCACCCTTCTTTTGTTGGGTATGGTTAATAAGTCATTCTTATTTTCTACCATAACAACTATTATCTGGTAAAAAAAATCCATTTCATTTATCACGTAACCATAAGTGACCCCAAAGTAATTTTAAAGTTATCTCAAATTATCATGAATAAAGGAAACAATATAAATATCTAAATTGTTGCAATTATAATTTTACGTTAAAATGTACGTTAAAAGGTAATGCCGTAATTGCAATAAGTTTCTTTTTTAGCGTTAGAAATTAAAAACATATAGTGGCTGTCATTGAAGATCTGCTAGAGGCGACTTCAAGCGCATCTACTCAGATGCTATATATACTCATTGCTATTGTTCCTGTTTGACCGTAGTCGGTCGTAATCAGCCGTTGTTCTCATTTATATTTCTCGAGCCTTCACACAGATACGTACCGCTCAACTGTGTTACTACGAGGGCCCCTTTGCTACCTGTTCGTCTTCCTTTCACTTTGATTTCCTTTTTTTCGTAAACCCATTTTCAGTCCTAAGGATAGTTTCTTCGTTCCACGTTACGTATATTATATTTACAATCTTCGACTTGTCCGTGTTCAAAGTTTTGTTTGTGTACATTTGAAAGAGGTTAAGTTTACTAAATCACTGAAGAAATGGCATGTTGGTGGCGGTAGTGAGAAAGTGTTCGCTAACAGGTGGCGAGAGTATTTTACGGAATTCGTGTGGAGGGTGTGAGTGGAGTGTGAGGGTGGAAGCCTAGGAGGTGAGTAGGATTGTGTGGGGTGAATTAGGGAGATAAAAATTCATTTTCAGCGTAGCTACGAGGTGGGATTTGGTGAAATAGAGAAAGTGAGGTTAGGTTGGCAACTTAATGATTTTAAAATCATTAAAACTTATCAAAATTCAATCAAAAATTACGACTTCATTAAAGTATTGCAAAAAAGTGTAAAAAATTTTACAATCTTAGCTAAAATCCCATAAATCCCATGTAATCTTGTGTAATATTATATATTGTGATATTAAGAAATTTAAATTGAAAATAAAGTTTAAAATTACAGTTTTAAAATAAATAAACCACATGGAAGATCATATTAAAATTGTACAGTCACGCGTAATTAGAAAGAAGCAACTGCTATACGTTTCAATACAGTTTGAAAAATATAATTTTCTACCTATCTAATACAAAAAGCAGTAAAAGGACAATTTACTGACGATTATTAAAGAATTTATTCTTACTATATGTATGTATAATTATATTAATTAATTAAATAATTATTTAATGATTTAATTAATTATTCAAGTTAACTAATGTTTTCAGAATACATAAATTCTTTTAGGTATCTCGATATCACAAATCCTATTTCATTCAATTCAGTTATACCATTTGGAATTGAGGATAATACGTTTCATATAAAATCAATTCAGATTTCTTGAATTGAAGTCACACCATCTCTCCGCAATGTAAACTTGAATTCACTGTAATCGAGCCTTCCTAACTTGAATTCAAAAACTGGTAATTCAGAAAATTCAATGTACACATTTCGCGAATGAATCAAACTGAATTGAACACACTTCATATCTAACCTTCTTTTTGGAATAGGAAAGAGAGTCATTAACACTATTGAATAGACGGAAATTACATTTCTGAGCCACTTATTACTTTCTTAAATATTGAAGCCTGAAGGGAAAATCAGGTATTAAAAATAATAGGATTATCTCTACTTTCAAGCTGAAATCTTAAATTTTTAATTCTATGCTATTCAAGCCTTCTTACCGGGCAGTGCGGTAATACCGCACATCGGGCTCGTCGGCCTTCGGCATCTTGGTTGCGTGCAGCTGATTGGGCTGTCATCTGGGAGGCTTCTTCAGCGGGGCTGCCTCCCTGAATGACGCGCATCTCATCTTCCGTCATAACACACGCATGCCGCCATCACCTGTCGTAATGCTGTGATGGGTAGGTAGAGTGCGTGCGTAATGCGTCTCATATCGCCATCACGACGTACTTCACGTATGACTGCGTATGACAGCCTGTCTGCGACGCATGCGAGCGTTCATCCTGTAGATAATAAATTTATACCATTAAGCCATTTCCCTTTCGGCGAGCCTCTAGGGGTAAGCGTGACACTACCCGATTCGGGTAGTGTTTCTAGGTGGATAGTTTCTTGTAGTAAATAACTACAAGTATGGGCTCACCACACCCACGACCATATAAATAATTCCATAATAATGATCTAATTAGATCCTAGATATTTTTTATTTATCAAAATTGGAATATCACAAATTGTATCATATGAAGAAAATATACAAATTATTAGTGCACCTTTTCATGGAACAAAATTTGAAAAATTTCCAAATACTTTTTCTAACTTTTTCTAATATATATATATATATATATATATATATATTTATAATATGTTTCCAAATTAAAAAGAAAATATCTTTCTTACTTTTGTTTAGCTGGAAAATTAACTTCGACAAAAAACAAAATTTCGAGGCAAGAAAACGACGAAGTCAATCGGAGTTATGTGGTTAGAAAAAATATTTTGAACTCTGAAAGTTTGCTCCATGAAAATAGGCTGCCTATAACGCATGACTTTACTATTTTAATATCTTCGACGTATGTTATTTATTTCAAAACCTAATTTTAAACTTTATTGGGCTATCTAAACAGTTCCAATTAATCAAAAATGTTTATTTTGTATTTGAATAATATTTTGAAAATTCCTAATTTGAATTTTAAATGAGTTTTTTTTTTTAATGACATTGTTGGTAAAATTATTAATTTTAATTTTAATTTCAAATAGCGCATGAGATACTTTTTATTTTTTATAACTGCAATTTGTAATTTTAATTGCAGAAAGTTTAGAATTACTGTTTAGAAATTAGTTGAAGTATTTACAGAAACCCAACTTTAATGTTTAATCGAATTTTCCTAATTTTGAGTACTTATTTTTTGAATACTTTAATACATCTTTAATTTTCTAATGAATTTTAATCAATTTTATAATGATGTTAATACTTTCAAGTTGAGATAAGAAGTTTAAAAAGCGCGCTCAGTAATTCGTTATTGTTTTCGGATATAATTTTAAAGTGAAGTGTTTTTAGGTGTTTATACTTATTGGATACGATCGAGTGTAGCATACAGCAGCTTTGATATCAATTGCAGAGTAGGTATCAGTATACAAACATAACCTTATTTTTTCTTATATTATCGTGCAATTATAATATATCATGCTCACTATCAATGTTATACAAATATAACATGTTGAATAACTTAGAATAACTCGTACAGTATATATTTAAATATATAAATAGTATTTTAGGATTCAGGGTACAGTCGCACGATGATCACATTTCACACGCACGCGTGCGACCATCACCCGTGCGAGCGATATGCGTCTCATATGAGGACGCATCTGTCATCCGTGGTGAACGCAGGCGTGCGGATTAATCCGCATGCGTGCGTGCACTGTGAGTCGCATATGCGTTTCACATTGTTATCTGGGTGTTTACGCATTCCGCAGACCTGTGACCCTCCTTGCCGCACCTCCAGCATCCTCTTGTCCGATCAGGACCCTCACAAACCGCTGCCATGTGGCCAAAGCCTAGCCAGTGGTAACATTGAGTGACCTGTATCTTCTTGCGTACGCGACAGGACACCCATTCCACTTTCAGGTGCCCTGCGCGTACCAATTTCTTCGACATTTCCTCAGACAGTTCCACGAAAGCCTTCAGAGTTCCTCTGAAGGCTTTTTTCGTGAGGCTGGCCTTAACATCTCCTGCATGCTGCTCGCCAAAATGTTTTCTGACTGCCGCCTCGACCTCCACCGCTTCTGTGGTTGTGTCGAGGTCCAATACCTCGACCTCAGTGCGAGGGACTAGCTCTCGCACACAACCCTTCTCCCCAACAGCTGTTCTGATGGCAGCGGACAGCATTGATCTGCCATCCGCTGCAGGCTCGACCTCTACAAGGACCTCTCCCTTTCTTGTTTCCCGGACACCCCTGATTTCTACACCAAGGGAATCCGGTTTAACCTTGCGTTTGAGGTCCTTCAGGACCTCAGCGTAACTCGAACCCTCAGCCGGTTTTATGAGAACCGCCTCGCGTCGAGCACGCCTCTGCACCTCTTTCGCCTTTTTTGGCTTGGTTGCAGGTTTCTTCCTGCTGCCTCCATTCCTCCTTTCTGGCATGGACGTCGAAGGTGCTGCAGCAGTGCGGGTCCTCGACCTCTTTGTCTTTTGTCTTGAGACACTTGCCTCTACGGGGCTCAAAGAAGGCTCCCTCTCTCGCTTCCCAGATTGGGGAGTGAAAACCTCCACAGCTTCTTCAGTTTGAGTCCCTGTCTGGCTCATATTCTTCTTCTGCGTCTTTTCCCTAGCCGTCTTCATTTTTATGGCAGCGGATGCGCCAAGTCCTCGCGGAACAAAACCATAGTGGTATTCAGTATAGATGTTTGTGCTGGATATTTTGTCCGCCACCTCCCTTGCTTCTTTCACTCCTTCCCGGATTGGCAGCCACATGTTCCTCTTCTCTATGCAGAAGAGTTCCATCTCTAGGATGATTGTTCTCATCCTTTTGATGAGCCCACTTTGCTCATCCATGTTTCGCTCGGCAATCGTGATGTCCCTCCTGACCTCTGTCTTTTCGCTCATATCGAGCTCCTCCGTCACGTCCAAAGGACCTCCTAACTCCTCGCGGACGCTCCTCTCTAAGTATGTTTCGCCCCCCCCCCCCCCCAATACATGGGACCGGCACTGACCACCGGGGCGTTCACCCAATCGGAATCAGTGGGGAGATTTCTACTCCCTTGGGCTATGTCGTTTTTCACATACGCACTCATGATTGGTTTGAATTCGGGGTTCCTTCCCCTAGCTGGTTCTTGTCCACCCCGGGTATTTGATTTCCCCGGTACCACCCATATCTGGGAGGCGTTCGCCTATCCACAACCTGGGGAGGCGCCTGATGGGGGACCAGCAACCCCACACGGGTAGGAGAGAGTATAAGACTGTTGTAAGTACCACTAATACCATCCAAATCTGATCTTAAGTTAACAGTGTTGTTGTTCTTCACAATATGGTACATCTCCATAAATATTCTTTTATAATATGATGACTCTTTTGAGAGTATAGTAACATTGTCGTAGTCAAAAATGTGCTTTTCTTCTAATGCATGTTTAGTTAAGGCAGTTTTGTTAATTGTTTTATTTGTTGGTTCACATGATTTGTTGTGTTCTTTTATTCTAACCAATAAGTATCTCTTTGATTGTCCAATATAATGTTTGCCACAATCAATGCAAGTGACTTTATAGACGGTGTTGGTACATTTTTCCATAGGAATTTTGTCTTTTTGGTTTGTGAAACAATTAAGAGTGTCTTTCATAGGTTTGAATAAAATTTTAAAATTGTATTGTCTGAAGAATCTAGGGAAAAATTTTGATAGTAATGGACAATATGGAAGTGTAATATATTGATCTAGATTGAGATCTTTGTTTTGTATAGTGTTATTGTTGCTACTAAAAATTGTATTTAGACGGCGTTCTATCTGTTTATCAAAGAATTTATTTGGGTATCCATTAGGCTCAAGGGTTTCTGTTATAATTTTTTAATTAGATTCATGGAAAGATGGATGGGAAAGTTTTATTGCTCTATCAACTAAACTATTAATTACGCTAATTTTGTATGGAGGGAAAGGTATAGATTTATAGTTAGTGTAGCGACCAGACCAAGTACTTTTCTGAACCAGTTGGTAAGAATTTGGCCGTTATTATGAATGATGATTACATCTAAGAAGATAATTTTTCTGTCACTTTCTTTTTCTGTAGTAAATTGTAGTCGTTTATGATATTTGTTAAAAGAGTCTTTGAAATTATCTATTAAATCTTTGTGAAGGCAAGATATAACGTCGTCGACGTATCTGTAAAAAATAGGGCTTTTTGAGGTAAGAATCGATTTAGAATTTCGCTCTCTAGTTCTTCCATGACCAGGTCAGCCACAGATGCTGAAATCGAGGATCCCATGGGGACCCCGAAAGTTTGTCTGTAAAATTTTCCTTGGAATACGCAATAGGCATTTCTTAAACAGAAATCTAGGAACTTGATGTAATATTCGAGTGGTAAGTTTGTGTGTTGTTTAATTTTATCCCAATTTTTTATGACTGCATTTATGACAAGATCGTGAGGAATATTAGTACATAGTGATTTTACATCAATATTTAGGTGGGTGGCCGTTAGTACATATAAGTATTCTCGACATGTCAGAAATAATAAACCCGAGTAATAAGATTTCATCTACCATCTTGTTAAGATCAGATTGGATTTTTCTAGTGGTATCTCTGTTAATTTAATTGTAGGTAGAGATATCATTAAGTAATACAAAAGATTTTCGTATGTAATCAGTACGATCCATAACCACTGTTACATTTCATTTGTCTGCACGTGTGAGTATGATATTGTTGTGTTCTCTTAAGAAACTTTTAGTTTCTATTGCCATACTGAGTTCTTGAGAGATGTATCTATTTTGATTTCTACTGGTATAAAATCGTTGTAAATTGAAAGCAAGTTCTGATCTAAAAGTATCCCTTTTGTCTTCATCAATAAAACGGATTTTTTCTTCTCTATTACATAATGTTGATTCTATTATAAAAGTTTTGTTATAAAAAGATAAGCAATGATTTGGGCCAAGACAAAAGAAGTATTCTACATCTTCAGGTAGGGTATAGTTAGATAAATTAAGAATACATTTACAGTTGGTGTCGTTAGATTTGAGTTTGTGGCCGTAGTAGTGTGTTTTTAACCAGTTGAACTTCGAAATAGATTCAGTGATAAGAATTTTGCCTAGTTGGGATAGCCTGGTTTCTTGAAAATTAAAAAATTAAATGGAAATGTTGGTATCGAGTAAGTTAATGAGTTTTTGATTGATATTATTTAAACTAAGTTGTACACTATTTATTTCTATGTTGACAGATTTGATAGCTAGGTTCAACATTCTGACATTTCTATTTAAAATAATTCTATTTAGGTCTTTAATACAACTTACGTACATATGTAAACGTTTGTACCCTTGGTTCAGGATGCAAGTAGGAATGTAGCCTTCGTCTCTACATCGAAGCAAAAATCGAAGTTGGTTCTTTAGCTTTTCAATTTGGTCACTGCCTTTACTCCAATATTTCATATCGTTGACAAGCTGTTCTCCGTTGGTATGAGATGTCCTTATGTTTTCAAAAATTCGCATTTTTTATGTGATATAACCGAATCAGGTATATAATAATGAAGAGATGGTAGTTTGTCGAGTTTGTTTCGGCAACACATCGGTTGTCCTTTTCAAATATAAAAGATGGGTATTTTGAGCCTAGAGTATAAAATATGTTTGATAAAGGAAGTGAAGTCTGTGGTAGAAATTATAGTATATAAAGATTTTTAGTGTAGAAAATTGTTTATACTTGACTCCGCCTGTGAGACGGAAACAGGATTGTAAGTGAATAATTAAAAATTTGTTTGTTGTGAACTAAGTCATTTCTGTGCCGTCTCACAGGCAGAATGTGATAACAAGCGTAAGTAGCAGAAGACAGTATTATATCGCAGACATAGGTAGTTGTTCTTGATGCAATTATATGGTCTCGTTCATTTATATAGTGACCAGTGGCGCTGTGTGTTGTTACACTTCTTTGCTCAGTTAAATCAAATCGCTCACACAATCAAAGATATACTTATTGGTTAGAATAAAAGAACACAAAAAATCATGTGAACCAACAAATAAAACAATTAACAAAACTGCCTGAACTAAACATGCATTAGGAGAAAAGCACATTTTTGACTACGACAATGTTACTATACTCTCAAAAGACTCATCATATTATAAAATAATATTTATGGAGATGTACCATATTGTCAAGAACAACAACACTGTTAACTTAAGATCAGATTTGGATGGTATTAGTGGCACTTACAACAGTCTTATACTCTCTACTAACTCTTCCTAAAATGATCATCTCCAAAAAGTCTCTACCTCCTTGGGCTTGGGTGGATTTTTTACAGAAACAGGTAGATCGCTTAAGAGGCGCGATGGGTCAGCCAGAAACTGTTGATTCTCCCTGATCCATCTCACCCTCTTCTGTATTCTCCTCCTTGCGTGAGATAACAGCCGTATTTTGTCAACAATATGCTGCTTGATTGTCAGCAGCTTTGACTTATTCAGTGTGTGATTCAAGATTCTTAGTTCTTGGGCGAACTTTCGAA
The DNA here is from genome assembly GCA_932195095.1 of Andricus curvator. Classification (NCBI taxonomy): domain Eukaryota; kingdom Metazoa; phylum Arthropoda; class Insecta; order Hymenoptera; family Cynipidae; genus Andricus; species Andricus curvator. The sequence goes on along the minus strand of CAKNYM010042106.1, from coordinate 71,199 downwards.
CCCTTTCCGTAAACGGTCTACCAGATGTTATGTAGTCAATCACACATTGAACACGGGACGCATTCTGTCTTGCCCATCCAATCTTCTTGTTCAGTTGATGCAAGCGTCTTTTGGTCTTTTGATCCATCGTCGATTTTAGCCTTCGATTTGAATCAGCCAAAGCTCTCGCAGCACCATAAACTGAGCAATTGATGGTTCAGAGGTCGGACTCTTGCGACATATCTCCACGAAGGAAGGCATCCATTTCAGCCAGATCTTGGGGCTTAGGAGGAACTTGCATGTTAATGTTGCTTCATGTAATGAAATTGCGATCATCTCTCAGAAGGTGCCTGCTTTCTGCGATTGGTCTCAATGTCGCTTCCTTATCTTCGTCTGCAGCTTGATAAAGCAGCGGTTGGGGAAGCGCTCCGCGTACATATCCATTTTTCCGGAGGTTGTCGGCTTGATTTCGCAAAGACTGATGCGAAACGTGCTGAAGCTCTGGGTGTTTCTGGCACCACAGAGTGTGCATACGCGCCATAAAGCCTCCGCGAACAGGGATAATGCTGGCATCGTAGCAGTCTAGCACGTCATCCCTGAGTCGATCCGTCCACTCAATGTGTGCGTTTCGACGGTTCGTCGTCGTGTTTCCATCTAAATTATTTTCAGCACCCCGAACTCTAGGCTGATCGGCATTGTTTGCCGACCTATTGTCGGGTGCTCTGCGCGTTCGATTGTCTTGAACCGCATCTACAACATTTTGGTGTTTTGGTGGTTTCATTGTTGTTCCCAGGAGCAGCTAGGGAAAGGGTTAGTCCATCCTTGTAGAGCCCCGCGTGCAAGGATAGGCTCATACTCTGAGAGGTCGCCCGGTATCCCAGAGTCACCGTTTGAGACACCTAACCCAGGTGCCATTCAGCTTTCGGCACGGTTGTTACGCCCTCGCTTAGGAGTTATTCGTTCGGGACCATCCCTGGACAATTGTCCGCGACTGCTTATTAATTATTGTAAACATATTCAGCAGAAACCCTTGGTACAGGGACCGTCTATCCGTAACCCGAGGACGCGTTCGGTGGCTTTGTCATAGGCCCTTCGGTTCTATTCCAAAGGAATCGAAACCGAAAAAAAGCTCTCGCAGCACCATAAACTGAGAAATTGATGGTCCAGAGGTCGGACTCTTGCGAGATATCTCTACGAAGGGAGGCATCCATTTCAGCCAGATCTTGGGGCTTAGGAGGAACTTGCATGTTAATGTTCCTCCTTCTACTGAAATTGCGATCATCTCTCAGAAAGTACCTGCTTTCTGCGGTTGGTCTTAATGCCGGTTCCTCATCTTCGTCTATATATATATATATATATATATATATATAGATTCCGTTTCGGTTTCGATTCCTTTGGAATAGAACTGAAGGGCCTATGACAAAGCCACCGAACGCGTCCTCGGGTTGCGGAGAGAGGGTCCCTGTACCAAGGGTTTCTGCTGAATATGGTTACAATAATTAATAAGCAGTCGCGGACAATTCTGCAGGGATGGTCCCAAAGGAAAAACCCCTAAGCGAAAGCGTAACAACCGCGCCAAAAGCTGAATGGCACCTAAATGAGGTGTCTGAAACGGTGACTCTGGGATACCGGGCCACCTCTCAGAGTATGCAGCCTTATCCTTGAACCCGGGGCTCTACAAGGATGGGCGAACCCTTTCCCTAGCTGCTCGTCGGAACAACAATGACACCAACAAAACACCAAAAAGTTGTAGATGCAGTTCAAAACGATCGAACGCGCAGAGCACCCGACAGCGGATCGGCAAACAATGCCGATCATCCTAGAGTTCGGGGTGCTGAAAATAATTTAGATGGAAAGTCGACGACGAACCGGCGAAACGCCCACATTCAGTGGACGGATCAACTCAAGGATGACTTCCTACACTGCTACGATGTCAGCATTATCCCTGTTCACCGAGGCTTTATGGCGCGTATGCACACTCTGTGGTGCCAGAAACACCCACAGCTTCAGCACGTTTCGCATCAGTCTTTGCGAAATCAAGCCGACAACCTCCGGAAAAATGGATATGTACGCGGAGCGCTTCCCCAACCGGTGCTTTATCAAGCTGCAAACGAAGATAAGGAAGCGACATTGAGACCAATCGCAGAAAGCAGGCACCTTCTGAGAGATGATCGCAATTTCATTACATGAAGCAACATTAACATGCAAGTTCCTCCTAAGCCCCGAGATCTGGCTGAAATGAATGCCTCCCTTCGTGGAGATATCCCGCAAGAGTCCGACCTCTGGACCATCAATTGCTCAGTTTATCGTGCTACGAGAGCTTTGGCTGATTAAAATCGAAGGCTAAAATCGACGATGGATCAAAAGACCAAAAGACGCTTGCATCAACTGAACAAGAAGATTGGATGGGCAAGACAGAATTCGTCATGTGTTCAATGTGTGATTGACTACATGACATCTGGTAGACCGTTCACGGAAAGGGTTCGAAAGTTCGCCCAAGAACTAAGGATCTTCAATCACACACTCAATAAGTCAAAGCTGCTGACAATCAAGCAGCATATTGTTGACAAAATACGGCTGTTATCTCACGCAATGAGGAGAATACAGAAGAGGAAGAGATGGCTCAGGGAGAATCAACAATTTCTCGCTGATCCATCGCGCCTCTTCAGCGATCTCCCTGTTTCTGTAAAAAATCCACCCAAGCCCATGGAGGTAGATACTTTTTGGAAAGAGGTATACAAGATCCCGAAAACACTACAGTTGAAAGAAGATACTGACAATATCATCCGCTTCAAGGAGTTTTGCGACAACCTCATAAAATCTGAGGAGGAATGTCCACCAATCACTGCCGAAGAGGTGAAAAAAGCACTTAGAGGCACGAAGAACTTTTCCGCTGCTGGACCAGATTGTATCAAGAACTTCTGGTGGAAAAAGTTTACTTTTACACACCAAAATTTGGCCCGCATATTCACCTCATATTCAAAGTCGCAGACGCCCATTCCTCAGTGGCTGGTGTTAAGGCGCACTATAATTCTGCCGAAAAAAGGCAACTATAATATCTTTACAGCTGTCCTAAACAACAGGATTGTTCGACGAATTGAGCCTGTATGGCGAGAGATGTACGAACAACGTGGCTCGAAAAAAGGTGTAGCAGGCTGTCGAGAGAACCTGCTGATTGACAGGTGTGTCTGTAAAGACGCTACGGCCCATCAGCGCGTCCTGTCAATGGCCTGAATTGACTACCGGAAAGCTTTCGATTCAACCTCTCATAGACTTATTATCTGTCTGTTGGAATGCTTGAAGGTACATCCACACATAGTGAGATGCATAGAGATATTGATGCCTCTTTGGAAAACTAGATTTACTATCTGATCTAGAAATTATGCTGTGACAACGAACAACGTCACCTTACATATGGGCGTCTTTCAAGGTGATACCATAAGCCCTTTAATTTTTGCATCACACTTCTGCGTCTATCTCTCGCACTACGAAATTCTCCTGGATACCTCTGTGGCGACACTAATCAGCGCGAGCATAAGGTCACTCATGTACTTTATATAGATGACCTGAAAATATTGCCTCTGGTAAAATCAAACTTCAAACTGCTATGAATATCCTCAAGAACTACACAGGAGAGATTGGGATGGACTTTGGTTTGGAAAAGTGTGCTAAAATCAATCTGAAGAAAGAAAAGATTACTGGCGTTCCCAAGGACCCTGAGCTTGTAGATATAAGTGTGATTAAACATCTTAATACTGGAGAAACCTATACATACCTGGGCGTGCCAGGTTCAATGAACAAAGAACGAGCTCAAGGCCCTTGGCCTGAATTTTAACATCAGAAGTGAGGAAAGTGCATTACTCCATCTAGATTCTTCACTTCTAAAAGCCGAAGTGAAGAAAGCAGAGTTTGAAAAATTTCACCAAGAGCTACTCGACAAGAAAATGCACGGAAACTTTCACAGAAATGTAGAAAAACAGCCCTTGTCGAAGGAGCAAACTTCTGCTTTCCTCAGATCATCAGGTTTTAATTCAGGTACAGAGGGTTCTAGTTTCGCATGCCAGGACGGTGACATTTCCACCTTAGCATACCGTGACCGTATTTTATGTCAAAAAGTTCCCATTGAAAGGTGCAGAGCGTGTCATGCACGCGCTGAGCACCTAGAACACATATTATCGGGGTGTCCGACCCACGCAGAAACGACGTATATCTATAGACATAATGCGGCCCTAAGACTGCTTTATTACCATCTTTGTCGCTCTTGTGGTGTTGGTCGCGATCCTGCCCTGCCGAACGCTCCAAGGGAGATAGAGTCAATTGTCCAAAACGAGAAGTGCCAAATTTTCTGGAACTACGATTTTTGGACAGCCGTCTCCGTTGCACACTCGAGACCTGACATCGTTCTCCAAGACTTCGAGAAACGAACTATATTCGTGATCGAATTCTCGGTTCTGTCCGAATAAAACATCACTGATAAGGAGAAAGAAAAGGAGGCGAGGTATCGAAACCTTAAAAGAGAGCTGCAACGACTGTACCAAAAATATTCGGTACAAGTAATTGTCCTTGTGATAGGTGCTCTCGGAGGTGCGAAACTATCACTGGTTCGTAACATTAAAGCGATTAGTATTTGAAAACATAATTAAATCAATCTTAGCTTGAATCTTAAAATATTGTCATTTCTAAAATTTCTTAAGTAGAGAAAATGTTAATTTGACTAAACAAAACAAACTATTACAACAGTTTCTCACTGAAACTATGAAATCTTATCCTGAAAAAAAATTATCAAATTATAAGCTAAATTTTTAGTTGACTACCTCATTTAAAAAGTGTTAAAAAATTGTTTGCAACAGTTTCGTATTTATTTTTGTGAAATATATTATAATTATATACGTATTAAAACGGATAACAATTTTGATATCATAATTCATAGGTTTTGATTGAATTTCTATAAAAAAAAGCGTATTAAAGTAGATATAAATGTGGAATATCATATTTCATAAGATTGGATTGTATTTCTTTGAAAAAAATAGAAATGTATAGGAATTACACTGGCCCATTCAGCTCAAATATAAATAACGACATTTAAACAATATTTTCCGAAATTTTCATTTAAAAATTTTAAAAATTCAACTGTTGGGATCTAATTTTTCAAGACCCGTTGGAAAAAAGTATCTCTACGGTGATCAGGATAATTCAAGATAGCTTTATCTGAAATGAAATATTCATACATTTTCTGTTGGGAGATGAGTACGGCTCGTGATTGAACGAAGGATTTAAAAAAAGATCGAGTTTTTGGCAGAGTAGTATACAAAAAAAGTACAATTTTCGGTAAAATGTACACCACGTATTGCTTTGTAAAATAAGTTGTGATAAAAAAAAACTTTTTTCAATCACTAGGCAATCCTATCTAGAACAAGTGTGCCAAATTTCAATAAAATCGGTGCATTAGTTTTCCACGCGACGCATGCGCTGTCCGAGGGGATACAGGAATTGGGAACACTGAATAAAACTAAAATATTTAAAAAGAGTTACCCTTAGAAAGCGAGAGAATCGAGCGAGAAATACAGGCAAACAATAGGTAAGCAGGTGCCTCGATATACTTGCGACGCTCCCCTCTCGCAACAAAGAAGAATTGGCTGACAATGAAATTAATTCGTGCTGACGCATTCAAATGAATTAGGTCCCCTAAAATTTTTTCGCTTAATTCGAGCTAATAGGATATTTTGAGTCTATATTATTTTTAACGAATTTACACGAATTCACAACCAGCTCCAGTTTGAGATTGTCGCAAAGCAAGATTCACGGGGGCTACTAGCAAATTCTTCTCAATTCGCCCCAATTAGTTTCTTTTTACTGGTATATCGTAATATATACTACATATTCTCTTATTTTTAATCTTCATGGACCTGTTCTTCACACTGTAAAAAAAAAATTTCCGATTTTTTTCAAAAATCACTATCCAAAATGGCAAAATGTGAAGCGAATTATGTTGTTTGGTTAAAAATGTTACAAAAAAAAAATAGTTTTCACTCGTTATTATTTTATTACTATCTTTTTAAGTTTTAACTTAACTACAGTAAGGTTTTGTGTCTTGTTAGGCAGTTCCACCCCGGTGAAACAGAGATCTATACGGGTCACCCTCATTGCTAAAATATCATATAAGTCCTTTTAGCATTAGTGCATATAACGCCAGACGACTCCACTTCAAGTGGGTATGGGCCTGTGAAAATTTTTCTTTTATTTGTCTTTTAGCCAGTGATAACCCGCGGCTGCATTCGACTTTATTAGAATCACTTGCATTTGCCTGAACCTTTGAACAGGGGAGAGGAAAATTGCAGAAAACCACTTCCCGAGTTCGGCCGGTTTTTCGACAGTCGAGTTTGAAGGCACACATTTGACCCTACCCATCGAATGCATACAATCATCCTCGGCTTCAAAGCTCCCGCTCGACATTAGTTAAAACGCAGCGAATACACAACCTGGTCCTACGTCGCAGATGGTCGAAATGGCTTGACATCTGGACTTTCCCTGAGTCGAGATTCACCGAGCAGCTAATGTCGATCGGCTACAGTGAGGATAGTACAAGATCTAAGAATTACTTGAGTTCGAACTCTAACAGACAGACAGGCAGACACATACCAAGGCATAAACCAAGGACTATGCACGTGCAATACCAGATGCTCTCACACGCAGCGTACTTTTAGACGAAACAGAAAACAGAAATTCATGGACTTAAACAGTTACGGCTGAAGGAAGTGCAGGGGAATTTGTTTCGTAGGACGTAGGGGGTGGGTGTAGAGCATGGTGGAGGAAATAGTAAGGGTGCTGTACTGGAATGTAGCAGGGGTAAAGAAAAAAGATGAGAAGTTCTGGAGGTATATCTAGGAATTTAATGTAGTGGGAATGGTAGAGACGTGGGCAAAGAGATAGGAATAGTATAGAATAAAGCCAAAACTGCCAAGGGCGAGGGCGTGCAAATGAGGGCAGTAAAGATAGGAGGGGTAACGTGTAAGTTTGTGACAGTGTACAATAAGGATGGGATGGAAAGAATTAAAGAAAGGGTGGAAGAATTGATAGGCGAAAGAGAGGAAGGTATGGTGGTACGGGGGGGGGGGGGGCTTCAATGTGAGGATGGGGAGGGAAGGGGGCCTTTACAGGGAAGGAGAGAGCTTCGCAAGGAAATCGAAGGATAACATAATAAATAAGGTGGGGGAGACTCTAAGGGACTGGATGAAGGATAGAGGCTGGTCGGTGGCGATTGGTATGGTAACAGGGGACGAAGAGGGAGAGTACACGTATGTAAGTAAGGTAGGGGTATCGGTGTTAGCCTATGTAGTCATGAATATGCAAGGATGGGAGGAGACGGACAGATTCGCAGTGGAAGGGAGGGTAGAATCAGACCATCAGCCATTAGGGTTGTGGATAAGGGGGGAGAGTGGCGGAAGGCAATGGGGGGAAGAAGTGTCGACGGGGGAGAGGGTAATATGGACGAGAGAGGCGGTAGAGAAGTATCAGTAGCAGTTAGGGATGAGATGCTTTGAAGGGGAGTCGGTGGAAAAGATATGAGAGGATTTTAAAGAGAAAGTGGAAGTGTGTGTGCAAAAGAAGGTATTCACAAAGAATAAAAAGGGGATGGTGAAGCCATGATGGGATCGGGAATGTAAAAAGATGAAAAGGAAGGTAAAGAGGAAGTACAAAAAGTGGAAAGAGGGAACTGCGAAAAGGAAGGAGTACGTAGACATGAGGAAGGGGTTTAGATTGATGTGTAAGAAGAAAAAACAGGAAAAGTATAAAGATCTGGTAGAGGGGTTGGGAAGTGTTAAGACAGAGGGGGACGTGTAGAAGATAATAATTAGGTTTAGGAAGCGTAGCGTGTGGATAAGCGAGAAGATAGGGAGTGAGGAGTGGAGGGAGTTTTTAAACAATCATTTCAGGGCTCAGATGAAAGAAAGAGAGATGTTGGGAGTAGAAGAACGAGAGAGACAGATATGAAGGAGTTGAATGACAAGGAGATAGAGAAACAGATAAGGAAGTTAAGAAGGTCGAAGGCAGCAGGGCTCGAGGGGGTAGAGAACGAAGCGTGGCTGTTTAGTACACAAGAGGTTAGGGAGAGGCTGAAGTAGGTAGTGAAGAAAGTATGGAGGGGGGGATTCCTAGTAGAGTGGAAAGAGGGGTTAATAGTGCCACTGTATAAGATAGGAGTTAGGGATAGGCAGGAAAATTATAGAGGAATTACGCTAATAAATACGGCGTATAAGGTATACGCGATGGTGGTGGCGGAGAGGCTGAGAAAGGATGTCGAGGGGAAAGGAATAATGCCGGAGACGCAGGCGGGCTTTAGGCGGGTAGGAGCACTATCGACAATATTTACGTTCTACAGCACGTGGTGGATAGAAAATTAGCGAAGAAGGGGTCGACAGTGTACGCGCTTTTGTGGATCTCAAAGGCGCGTTTCGTTCGGTGGATAGGGGGAGGTTGTTGGAGGCGATTGTGGCGAGGGGAGTGGAGAGAGGACTGACCGAGAGGGTAAGGGAGATATCTAAAGAGACGAAAGATAATGTAAGAGGAGGGGAGGGGATTTCGCAGGGATTCTGGATGGGTAGGGGGTTAAGGCAAGGGTGTCCACTTAGCCCAACGCTTTTTGCGATTTTAATCGCTCATATGGAAAGTAAGCTGGAAGCTGGAGTGGTAGGAGGAGTTAGGGTAGGAGGGGTTAGAATTTGGTCGCTAGTGTATGCAGATGACATAGTGTTGTTGGCAAAAAGCGAGGAGGCCTTAAAGGAAACGATGAAGAGATTCAGAAGATACCTGGATAAGTACAGGTTAGAGCTGAATGCGGAAAAGTCCAAGGTTATGGTATTCAGAAAAGGAGGGGGAATGGATAAGGGAGGGGAGTGGAAGGGAAAGGCGGTGCAGGTGGTGAAAGAGTTTGTGTATCTGGGCTTCTTGTTTCGGAGAAATGAGGGAGTGCTGTTGTATGTAGTAGAGGTGTAGGGATGGAAGGAAAGTGAGGAAGTAAATAGGACACAGGAGAGGTATGTAAAGTGGGCACTGTGGTTGGCAACGAACACGCCTCGTCGGGCGTGTAAATATGAGAAGAAATTTTTGGAAGAGGGGGGAAGTAAGCTAGTCAGGGAGTGTTGGTGTGAGAAGGAGAACAGGAGAGGTCAAGATTTAACGGGAACTATGGGTAGATTATGCCAAGGGAGAGAGCGAAATATTTATGTGAGAAAGGAGAGAAAGGAAGTGAGGGGCTTATAGCGAGGATCAGATGTGGGTGCATGGAGGGTTTTAATAGGTTCTGGCTTTCTAGGGAAAAGAGGATGCGTGAACTGTGCGTGAAGGGTGATGCAAGAGTGAAGTACTGGTTGGAGGTGGAAAGGAGTGGGATGAGCATGGTAGTATTGATGCATGAAAGGGGGGACAAACCGGCAGTAGCATGGGTGAAGGGGGTGTTGGGTAAGATGGAGAAGAAAAGAAGGAAGAAGAATGGAGAAGAAAAGACTGTAAATAGAAGAGGAAGTAGATATAAGTAAACTGTAAATATTGTAAATAGTAGATAAGTGTTAGGTATTAGTCGCGGAGGCAGAGTTTGGCAATGCGAGGCAAAGAGAGAAAGTGGGGACATGCGTGCCAGGCGAGGCGATGAGAGGAATGCAAGGCGATAAGAGCGAACGGCATTAGAGATAAGATGTGGAAGAATGTTTGTTTTAAGGGTTAGTTTGTAAGAAAATTCTGCAAAAAATGGAAGTGTAAGCAAGACAATTTTTTAAGACCAGCAGGCCGAAAAATGAACGTTTATCCATGTATCTAATTCAATAATACAGACCTGATATTATACACATAGACTTCGTCGACATTCGTTAATTAAAATCTATTAGAAAAGGCAGAAAACTTTAAACTCTCAAATAAAATATAGGTTTCAGCGTTTATTAGGGTAAAAAATCTTTCTACCTTTTCTTGTTCTGATTTGAAAACTGTATTATAAACGTATAAGTTTAGTAAATGTTAATTGAAGTGTGAAAATACAGAAAAATAGTGATTAGTGTCGGGGTCAAAAGTCGAGGCTCCTCAATTCTTTTGATTGCAACTCGATGTAAGATCGCTGAATTGTTTAATAAAAAGAATCTGAAAGTATAAGGTCTTTTGAATTTAACGATATGATCACTTTTTTCTTAAAAATAAGGTATCAATAGTTAGAAGCCGTTTGATGGCTCCACATACGCAGTTGTGTGAATCGAGTGCATTTCAGTAATATCCTTTTGATTATTTCTGACTTCAATCAGTCTTGACGCGTGGGAAGCATAGCATAGCATAGAAGCAATTCAAAAGATGTGAGTGAAGGCAATAGGACCGTCGCTACGTCTTGGAGATGTATTTACAGAGCAGGTCCTCAAAAAATCTAAACCAATTTGCGAATATTTGAGTATAGCTAATTTAGAAAATCATGTATATATATATTTGTATTGTATTTATTTATGAAAAGTTCCTAGGGCTAAGTAGGCCTATAAGGATCAGGTAATACATATTACAATTAAAATGTGAAGGCGATCGATTTGACGATTGAAAACAAAAATAGGTATTTAAAAAGAGTAAAGAACTGAACTATAATACTAAATAAGTAACCAAAAAGGAGTTTTCTAAAGTGAAATTGGGAAGGTGCATTTCTAATGGTTACATGTAGTTTGTTCCAAAGGCGAGCACCACGAATAACAAAAGACCTTTGCATTTTACACGTGCGGTGTGGCTGAATTTTTAGTACTATTTTCCGTTCACGGAGTTTGGAATTTGTTGGTTGATCTTTGTCAATAAAATGGAAGAGGTTAAGAAAATAGTGCGGAGCTTCATTACTGAATAGGTCTTCACCCATGCTACTGCCCTTTTGTCCCTCCTTTTATGCATCAATACCTCCATGCCTATCCCACTCCTTTTCACCTCTACGCACTCTTGCATGCCCAATCCCAAACAGTTCACACATCCTCTTCTCCCTAGAGAGCCAGAACATATTAAAACCCTCCATGGACCCACATCTCATCCTTGCTATAAGCACCTGACTTCCGTTCTCTCCTTTCTCACATAAATATTGCGCTCTCGCCCTTGGCATAATCCACACATAGTTCCTGTTAAACCTTGACTCTCTTATTCTCTCTTCCCCTGCTGTCTTCTCTCTCTCCATGCGCTTTTTCTTAACCAACTCATATACCTTCCTTCCTCGTGCCTCCTTCTCACTTCATCCATCTGCAGTCCACTCGTTCTAAAATACGTTTCCCTTTCAAACTCCATCTTCCCACCCCCTCTCCTGTTCTCCTTCTCCCACCAAACACTCCCTCACCAGCTTTCTTCCCCCCACTTCCAAAAATTTCTCCACATATATACACGCCCGACTCCCCGCTAGAATCCCTAAACTCGTTCTCCCCGTCTCCCTCCTGATAATATAATTAGACGTGTTCCTCGCCAACCCCAGTTTCAAATTTACATACCTCTCCTGTTTCCTATTCACCTATTCACTTTTCTTCCACCCCCACACCTCTACTCCATACAATAGCACACTCGTCACTAGTAAGTCAAACAATTTCATTCTCCTTCCAAAATCATTTGCGAATAACTACTTTCCCAACCCCCACACCTGCATCATCACCAGATTTGCCCTCCTCACTCTCTCTTTTATGTGACCATCCACTCCCGCATTCCTCCGAAACAAGAAGCCCAGGTACACAAACTCTTTCACCACCTGCACCGCCTTTCCCTTCCCCTCCCCTTATCCATTCCCCCTCCTTTTCTGAATACCATAACCTTGGACTTTTCCGCATTCAGCTCTAACCTGTACTTATCCAGGTATCTTCTCAACCTCTTCATCATCTCCTTTAAGGCCTCCTCGCTTCTTGCCAGCAACACTATCTCATCTGCATACGCTAGTGACCAAATTCTACCCCCACCTATCTTGACTTCCCCTGCCACCCCAGCCTCCAGCTTACTTTCCATATCCGCAATTAAAATCACAAAAAGCGTTGGGCTAAGCGGACACCCTTGCCTTAACACCCTATGCATCCAGAATCCCTCCGAAATCCCCTCCCCTCCTCTTACGTTATCTTTGGTCTCTTCATATATTTCCCTTACCCTCTCGATCAGGCCTCTCTCCACTCCCCTTTCCTCCATCGCCTCTCACAACCTCCCCTATCCACCGAAGGAAAGGCGCCTTTGAGATCCACAAAAACGCGTACACTCTCGACCCCTTCTTCGCTAATTCTCTATCCACCACGTGCTGCAGAACGTAGATATTGTCGATAAGACTCCTAACCGCCCTAAAGCCCGCCTGCGTCTCCGGCAATATTCGTTTCCCCTCGACATCCTTCCGCAGTCTCTCCGCCACCACCATCGCGTATAATTTATTCGCCGTATTCATTAGCGTAATCCCTCTATAATTTTCCTGTCTATCCCTATCTCCTATCTTATTCAGTGGCACTATTAACCCTTCTCTCCACCCTTCTGTGAATCCCTCCCCCTCCATACGTTCTTCACTACCTCCTTCAGCTTATCCCTAACCTCTTGTGTACTAAACAGCCATGCGTCGTTCTCTACCCCGTCCAGCCCTGTTGCGTTTGACCTTCTTAACTTGCTTATCTGTCCCTCTATCTCCTCGTCATTCAACTCCTCCATCTCTGCCTCCCCCGTTCGTATTAGAGTGGATCGAAAATAACAAATTCTGGGATTCAAAATCGCTAGAACGCGGAAAAGTAGCGTCTTAGGATCCTAAAAGAGTATACTTAATTTGGAATGGATATAATGCAGCTTGGTGACCCGCGCCAAAAAAATGTTTTAAACGTTTCTTGTTTCGAGACCCCCTGTATCCGAAAAAACAGGTTTTACTATGGTGTCTGTCTGTCTTCCTAGGTCCGAGCCACGAGTCCCGTTCTGCAGTTTAAAACTGACCGGTGTTTGGTGCGAACCTCACTCCTCACAGCCTAGCGTTTTACAAGAACTTGGAGCTAGACAAGGTTTGTGCAACTTCTGACTTTAAATAAAGTGTCAGTGATGTTGATTAAATTTTTGCATAGTGAGTTCTTTTCTTTTTTCCCGATCCTGTCAATAAGATCAGAGACATCATTTTTTTTAAATCCCACCATACTCTCGATCGTTCATTTCAAAAAATAAATTCCGCTAGCGATCCTCTGTGTAGGATCGGGATTCTTAAAATTGATTAAATAAGCCCCACACTCAAGATCCTCACCTTAGGATCGAACTCTAATTGAATCCTGTTTTTAAATCGGGTTCCATTCTTTCGGTCCTCACCGCAGTATCAGATAATGATCTTAATATAATCAAGCGAAACCACACACTCGCGATCCACCCGTATGATTGGAGTTTAAACTAAACCCTTATCTTAAGATCGGGTTCCATTCTCCCGATCCTCACTGTGGGATCGGAGGATGATCTGAATTTAATTAAACGAAACCCCACACTCGCGATCCTCCTGTAGGATCGGAGTCAAAATTCAAACCCTAATTTTAAAATCGTGTTCCATTCTCCCGGTCCTCAACGTAGGATCAGAGAATAATCTTGATTAAACTAAACACCTCCCACTCGTGATCTTCTCGTAAGACCGAAGTTTAAATCAATCCGTCATCTTAAAATCGGGTTCCATTTTCCCGATCCTGACAGACCGAATGTCGTAGTTGTAGGCGTAACAGTAGCACAGGTAATAGGACACGAAATTGGAATTACAGAAAATTTTCAAAATTTGACATTTAACAGCATTTTTTTCTACTGTATTTCTATGCTAAAGAAGCCCACACACGCGTGTAAAAAATTGTAAACCACAATTTATGAAGTTAATTTCATTAGACACCAAAGTCAACATTTTAAAAATTTGGTGTATTTCCAATTTCGATTCCTGGGCCTTGGCGACGTTTTCCTTAGTTCGTTTTTGTCACTGGAAAGTTTTCAAGTATCCAGAAAAATTGTTCGCCTATGTACAAAGGGGTTAGAACTTTTTCAGAAAAGAGAGTTATATTCATGTTTGAGATGAATTTAGAGAAAATCTGTAATTTAGTTATAAACTCAATAATATTATTACAAGAAGTGTGGAAATAATAGAAAGTGTAAAATAATCAGGTAGAAATTTTACATATTGAATCTAATGAGTATAAACGTGCCTTTGCTAAAATGGTTTTTATTAAAAAAGAAGGTCAACTTTTATGAATTTAGTTACCGATTTAGATAATTTTAGAACTTCTTATAATGATATTTTTAAGTTTATAACTAAATAACAGATTTTATCTAAATTCATCTCAAACCTGAATATTTTTAATTTTAATTAAATCGAACTTATAATTATGATCATCGAGAAAAACTTTTTAAAAAACTGTCACAAAAATAGTGCATTGGATTTGTTACTCGCGTTGACCCTCGTTACTCCTATGTAATGGTCTCCGATGCATTGCATTGTAATTCTTAATGTGTGCGTTCACAAAGTTTGCAAGATGGGGGCGGAGCATACCGCTCCGCCTTCACAAAAATGTATTGCCTCTTATCACAGTTTAAACAATGGTTTCATTACATAAATACCAACATACAAATCTTTCTACAGATATGAAATTAATTTCTTACTTATTCCTAATGTGAGGGATCTCGCAAATTAAAGGATGGGAAGGATTTGGAGCGTCGAGAGAACGGTTGAAGTCAATAATGGGTAAACATTTAACAATAAAGTGTGGTTTATTTAGCCAACTTACAGAATTGACTCTCGTGAGTCGTCGTTCTCGTAAGCCCGAACCGGGCGGCGAAGCCAAGAGCGGGCGAGCGATGTTGGTTGGTACTCGGGCGATGAAGCCAAGGTACCTCGAGATCTGGTTGATCTTTGATAGATCGGCGATTAGGAACTTAAATCCTGGAGATCACATGGCGCCGTTATGGAGAAACAAGGGGTTGGGCAATGCCGGACTCTAATGAGGCAGTTGGCACAAGACTGACTCTTGAGGACGAGGATTTTGGTATTAGAACCAGGAAGTGGTACTCTCCCCACTCCTGATCCTAGGCCCGCAGGGTCGTATGGTAGCGGAGTGCTTGTAACTTTGTTACAACCTCCCCCTCTGTTTGGGACGAAGCTTATTATTTTTTTAGGAGTTCTTCACATCTTTGTAGTTCCTCGTTGAAGGTAAAGTGGTATTCTTCTTCTGTTACCTCCAATTCGATGTACGAATCTTCCTCTTGTTCGTCTCCGTCGATTTGTTCTTCTTCTTCTGGGTTGGATATTCTTTTTCTTTCCTTCAGTTGTGCCAGTTCCTCTTCATTAAATGTTATTTTTAGGATGTCCTTAAACTCTTGGTGTATTTCCACCCAACCGCCCTTTATATATTTGGTTTTGGTCGAATCCGGAACCGTGTGATAATTTTTGGTCCGATTTGACATCTCGCCACAGTATGTGTCATGGAAGATGTAGAGTGTCACTGGAACCATCTTCTCATAATAAGGATATTTCCACATTTCAATGTCTTCCAACTTTTTCTTCATGGAAAAAAATTAAAAAATCCTACCTCTGAACCAAAAAATAAAAACAAATAAATAAAAGGCTAATTTTCTCTTAATTCGGTTTCTTATCATATTTTAACTGAAAATAAAGTCTAAGGTCTCGATTATGACTATTTTTTTATCTATCTAATTAATTTCCTATCTTAATTTTCTGAATCCGGATTTATATCTTCTTCCGCTATTCTGTTTTCTTTGGTTCTTCTTGCTGAAAAGTAACTTATATATAAATTCTACTTTTAATTCAACTAAAATTCTATCTTGGCCTCTTATAGCCGTATTTTATTTTATTTTATAGGTTATATCAATTTTGTTTCGCTTTATAAATATAGATTTGATTTGAATACCGTAGAGAAATATTTTTACTTAAATTATCTTAAGATTATTTGCGACTGTTGTGTTCGTGAAGGGTATTGAACTGATTGTTCTGTTGTGTATGTTAATAAGTATGAAAGGTTTTATTTTAAATTTACACGTCTGTATCCCAGTCGGTTGATGAGTTTTCTTTCTCTTCCTTAATCGGTGGTAGTTCTTTTTTATTTTCCTCGTTTTTCTTTATAGCCTTTTTCACCTCCTTTCTTCTTCTTAGTTTCTCCTCCCGTTCTTCCTTTCTTCATATTCTCTCTTTCTCTAACTGTTCTTCTCTTCTTGTTCTTGCCGCACCTTTAGCATATCTTTCTTGTCTATATTTTAACGATTCTCTCATTTTTTCTATTTCCTTCTCTTCTCTTTCTTTTTTCAAAAACTTCCTCCAGTTTTTTCTCTTCCTCGCGTCTTTTTCTCGTCTCCTCTTATATTTCCTTTCTCTTCTTTTACTTTAATCCTTTCTTTATCTCCTCCATTGTTATCAAGCCGTATAATTTGGCTTTTTCTTCGGCCAATTTTTGGATCCTGCGATCTCCTTTCTTGGATCCAAATTCGTCGAACATTCCAACTTTTTCCTCCAGTAATTTTCTATTTCTTATTTTCTTGAATTCATTTATCATTCTTTCTTCTATTTCAAATTTTCTATTTTTATCTTCCTTCTCTCTTCTTGCCATCATTTCCTCTGGGGTTTCTGACAAAGGGGGTTGGTTCCTTGTGAGAGCCCATGTCCCACAGATATGGTTAAGAAGTTCTTCCTTTCCGATTAGCTTGGCACGACAATTTTTGCACTTCAAAGTCAGTCTTAGGTCCATTTTTCTGTAATAAAATGTTGAATTTATAATATCTAGACTGTCTTTCATTTGCATTATCTAAATTTTTAACTACGCCGTTATCTGTAAATAAAATTCTAGCAGTTCCGCATTTTGAAATTATACGCTTATGGAATTCTTTTTCAATTGTCGATGCTAATTTATTTTTAACTGGAATTATTTCTACCCATTTTGTAAACATTTCATCGAAAACTAGAATATATTGCTTTCTTGACTTTGTCGTTGGTAGCGGACCCATCATATCAGCTGCTACCACTGTCCACGGTTCTTCAATTATTCTCTTTCCCATTAAACCCAGCTGATTATTTACTTTCGGTTTAATCCTTTGGCAAATGTAACATTATTTTACATATTTTAATGTTTCAGAGTATATTCCGGGATAAAAATAATTTTCGGAAATTTTTGCATAAGCTTTTTCCATACCTAGATGAGCTGCTTGTTTATTATCGTGATTTTCAATTAAAACTTGTTCTCGTAATTCTTTTGGTATCGTTAATTTCCATGGGTTGCTATCTAAATTTAAGCTTGATTTTAAAGGGTCGGGTCTTTAAAAATACAATTGATTATCGCGTATTCTCCAATTTTGATTTTCTTCTGGCTTATTTTTAACATGTAGCATTTTAATTTTGTACCAAATATCCTCAATTTCTTTAAAATATTTTTCGTTATTTTCTACCATGCTTGATAAAATACTAGAAACTTTTATTTCGTTTTCCCTTGATGTTGATAACGCATCTGGGACATGGTTTAAACTTCCTTTCCTCTAAACGATCTCATAGTCGTACTCTAATAATGCCAAAGCCCATCTTGCTAATCGGCTAGTTGGATTTTTTAAATTATGAAACCATTTTAAGGCAATATGATCTGTAATAACCTTGAATGAATATTCCTCTAAATATGGTCTAAACTTTCTTATTGCCCAGACTACTGCTAGACACTCTTTTTCTGAAGCAGATTATTTGCGTTCTGCGCCATTAAGACCTCTACTTGCAAACGCTATTACGAAATTTTCACCATTTATATTTTGCGTTAATACGGCTCCTAAACCTGTATCACTAGGATCAGTTTTAAGTTGGAATTGACTTCCAAAATCAGGGCAGGCGAGAATTGGTGCTGTTGTTAGTAGGTGTTTGATAGTCGTAAATGTCTGTTCCTGTTTTTCAGTCCATTCCCACTTCCTTTTTAATAGCTTTTGCCGAGGTTCTATTATTTCTGCAAATTTCGGTATAAATTTCCTATACCATGAAGCCATTTCTATTCATCTCTAAATTTGTTTAACCGTCTTTGGTCTTGGGGAATTTAAAACAGGTTCAATTTTATCCACATCTACTTGTAAGCCTTTTTCATTTACTTTAAATCCTAAGTACTTTATTTCGGAACAACCAAATTCACATTTGTCCAAACCTATTGTTAAACCTGCATTTTTAATTGTATCTAAAACAATTTCCAAATATTTTAAATGTTCTTCGAAATTTTTTGAAACTATAATTATATCATCAAGGTAACAAAATACATGCGGTTTTAATTCTGGTGTTATTATTCTGTCCATCAGGCGCTGGAATATAGCAGGAGCATTTGTTAATCCAAATGGCGTTCTATTAAACTGATACATTCCTTTGCCCGGGACTATAAGTCCTGTTATTGGTTTAGATTCCTCGTCCAACGGTATCTGATGATATGCTGAACGAAGATCTATTTTCGACATGTATTTTGCTGATCTTAATGTATCCAATATTTCAGACATTATAGGTATTGGATATAAATCTTTCATTGTTATTTTATTAACTTTCCTGAAATCCAAACAAAACCTATATTTCCCATCAGGTTTTTTTATCATTACTATAGGATTCGACCAATCGCTATTAGATGGTTCTATAATTTGCTCCTGTAAAAGTCCATCTACTTCTTCATACATAAATTCTCTTAATTTTGGTGATACATAATAATATCTTTGTTTAATCGGCTCATGTCCCTGGTCATCTATTTTATGGCTAGTTAAGTTTACCGCATTATTTCTAAAATTATACCAATTACTTTTTATAATTGCGAATAATTTTTCTACTATCGAATCATTTGTTTCCTCTGTATTATCTATAACTGTTTTCCATTTAGAATCCTTTTTCTCTTTATGCAATTCTAATGGGCCTTTAAATTTTGTTTCTAATTTTCTATCTTTATTTTTCGTATATAAATTCATATTTACTTCAATCTCGCTCTCTATTTTATTCCTATCCATGTTTGTTTTCTTGCCTACTCTATCTTTATTTTGACTAGCCTGCTTTTTTAATCTGTCGACGCCCACGCTGGCTCGTGCCAGTGTTGCGTCGCTCGCATTGTAGGGTTTAGGGTGTGTGGCACTATGCCTCCGTACACTCTGTGCCGGCTGGGGTTGCTGGCGGCATCGAGTCTCGTGCATCACCTGTAAGCAGGGCTTGGGGTGGGGTGTATGGCGACACGGGAGAAGAGACTTCGCACGGTAGCAAATCTGTCTCTTTCTCTCGCATGTTGTTTCGCAAGCTAATCTTTGATCCGAATTTTAATTTATTTTCCTCTCTCTTCCTATTCTTATTCTCTTTGCTATCTTTCATTACCGGTTCCTACATTTTAATTATATTCGCTTCTATTGCATACTTAATATTTGGTAATTCTGATAACCACCAAATCTTCTTCTCGTAATCCATTTTTAAACCTAATCTTTCTATCATATCCATTTGCGACCATTAATGTATCGTTTTTCGGCTTTTTAATTTCGTAATCTAACTCTTGTATTGTCTTTATGAATTTTTCACCTACGTATGAGTGAGTTGAACCGGTGTCAACTAGCACTCTAAATTCATGATCTTTAAAATTTATCATAAGGTGAAATCTTGTTTCGTCCGAGTCGTTTGTGTCTATATCAAGTAATTCTGACGGTTTTTGGTTTCGTTGATTATTATCCGTCTTTAATAACCACCGTTTGCGTTTCCCTGATCTATATTATACCAACAATCGCATCGAAAATGGCCTACTTTCCCGCCATTGTAGCATATAATGGGTTGATGTGATTTATATTGTGAATTTCGGTTTCCTAAATTTGGATCCATAAAATACTGTGCACTTGGATTCATTTCACCTGGTATTTGCGGAGACTTATTTGTTTGTTGTGTCTGTGTGTTTCCTAACAGCTGACTAATTGCATTTAATAATTGGCCCGCTTGGTTTTGATTTCTATTACCATTATAATTATTATTAAATCGCAGATTTCTTTGGAATCCTGGGGTTTGTTTTTTTAATTATTATTATTTTTAAATCTTGGATTAAAAAATCTGGGATTTCTATTTGGAAATCTCGGTTGGAATTGTGGTTTGTTTTCTTGGTTTTGATACCTCGGTCTAAACTGTTTTTCTTGATTTTGATCATAATTTTGTTTTTGATCTTTATGTTGATTCTCGTTTTTGAATTTATTTTGTTTCTCCACATTTAATGTATTTTTTATGTTTTTATCATTTTTACAATCATCTTTATCCAAAATGCTTAGTTGTTGACCTCTAATTTTAGACTTTGCCAATTCTGTTTTACCACTCTCGTCCCAATCTGTCTAATTCCGAAAATTTGAAAAAGCATTTCTGGCAATATAAATTTTATACTCAATTCTCAAATTTTCGTAAGCTTTTCTCAATTGCCATTCTAGGCTTGGTCGCGGCATTAATTTTTCGAATAATTGTTTAATTTCCGTTATGAAAGCGTGAATATCTTGTTCTTTTTTCTGATTACAAAATTTTATTTTCAATTATTTCTGTATATCTTTCGTTTAAATAAGCATCTTTAAAATCTTCGATAAATTGGTCAAAATTTCGCCAATCATCCCTATTAACCTGAAACCAACTTAAAGCTTCTTCTTCAAAAATAGCATCTTAATTTTCTAAAATATCTGTTTCGCTAATTTTATAACCTCGTTTAAATATAAGCAAACTATACAAGAAATAAGTAGGACTGTTTTCCGTATTATTTTTAAATTTTATGGGCCAGTTTGACATTATTTGGAATGGCGTTTGAATCATTCCAAATGGAAAAAGAGTTGCTGGAATTTTATTAACATTATTTTCATTTATCTCTTCTCTTTCCCTATCGCTCTCTCTAATTCTATACATTGTACTTTGTCTTTCTGTTTCAAATTGAGGCAAGTTTGATCTTCGGATAATTGATTGCCTTTGCACCGGTCTCAGTATCGAGTATCCGTTCCCGTGACCGCTGCTTCTATTGTTTGTTATTATTTTTCTTGCATCTGTTAACGCGTGTATTTGGTCGTTAAATTCAAATTCTGTTTCTTCGAAATGAACAGTATTATTTCGTGTCTTATTACTTTGATTCACTACACTTTGTGTTGTATTTAAAATTCTATCCATTTTATCATTTAAATTTTTAATTTCTTCTGAAAGTTCTTTTATTTTAATTTTATCGCTTTTATTCTCTTCAAAATTAATTAATTCTTCTGCACCATTCCAAAATTCATTATTACTTTCTAAAAACGAATCGATTTCAAAAGTTCTATCATTGATTTTTGCGTTTTCTTTTTCCTGCCTTTCTAACTCTATTCGTAGTCTTTCGCGGCCTATTCTTGCTTTCTCTGCTCTTTCTCTATCTATTCTATCTTTTTCTTTTCTAAGAGTTTTTTCTCTTTCTAGACTCAATTCTAAACGTCTTTTGCCTCTTTCTAACATTTCGAGTTCTTTTCTCTTTGCTTCTATTTCGTTATCTATCCTATTTCTTTCTAACTCCTGACTTTGAAAAGTTATACTGTTCTCGTTTTCTATTCTCCAATCACCTAATGTATTCTCAGTATTGGGAGACAGGATACCAATTGTATGTCTGTGTGCAGGACGGTCTGGGCTGTGTCCATTTGGGGTACTTTCTGTATGCGTTTGGCTTTGTCTTTTCGTTCTTGGGATTGCACCTGTCGTTTGTCTTGGTTGTACCGCCCCCCAATCTAATTCTCTTCTAACCGTTAGTGATGCGAAATTTAGGTTTCTTGCTAATTCTTCTGTTCTATTATTGTTTTCGACCGATTGACTCTCATTATTTTCATTTTCTAAATTACTCGCATTTCCTTGTGCGTTGTCTACTTCGATTATACTTCCTGTAGTTATATTATGTTCTCTATCTTCTCTTACATTTTCTACTGGGTTGGTCATTTTCGGAATAATTTTTATTTTTCCTGATCTAAGATTCATTAGATTTTTCCCTGTGAATTATTTTTATTTTTATTTTCACGGCCTAGCTCAGGGGTTTTTATGGCTTATTAAAAACCGGCACGTTCACTCAGGTGAGCGTCTCGGTTTTTACTACTTTGGGGTTGCGCGTGGCCTGACCATGTAGCGGAAGTATTCACTGAGGGCGGGAATGCTTGGGGATGTTTGGCTTACGTCACTCAAACGGTGATTTAGCGTGCCAAATTTTGTGACTGACGCCGCTTTATTTTTCTACAATAACTTTCATACTTACCATTCAAAATTCTTCTAGTTTTTTCCTACGAGTAAATTCTATCCTTACGATTTTATTTTTTGAATTTCATTTCCGTTTTTACCTGTCCGTATTATTGTTATTGTTTGGTTTAGTTTTTTGTTTTTTTAAACCCCTCACTTGTGCAATCCGTCTACATGGAGTACACACAAGGCATTTATTTTTTCGGCGTATTTTTATTTTTTGTTGAAGGTGGCCGGGTTTGCGAGCACGCGAAGTATATCAACTGTTTAACGGACATTTATACAGGTCTACCCGCACTTTTTCGACTAAATTACATATTCAACCCAGACTTTTTTTTTAAACATAATTCTTAATATAAAATTTTCAACGACAATTTTTCATATGCAAACATTCCATCACCAATCAATTCAAAATTATGGCATACAAGTAATAAATTTTCAAACTTTTCCATTTTCATCATTAGAGACTTCCGTTCTCGACTTGGGAGGATTTTTGGTGGGATTGTGGGTTTTTTAAAGGAGGGCGCTAAATTTGTGAGGGATCTCGCAAACTAAAGGATGGGAAGGATTTGGAGCGTCGAGAGAACGGTTGAAGTCAATAATGGGTAAATATTTAACAATAAAGTGTGGTTTATTTAGCCAACATACAGGATTGACTCTTGTGAGTCGTCGTTCTCGTAAGCCCGAATCGGGCGGCGAAGCCAAGAGCGGGCGAGCGATGTTGGTTGGTACTCGGGCGATGAAGCCAAGGTACCTCGAGATCTGGTTGATCCTTGATAGATCGGCGATGAGGAACTTAGATCCTGGAGATCGCGTGGCGTCGTTATGGAGAAACGAGGGGTTGGGCAATTCCGGACTCTAATGAGGCAGTTAGCACAAGACTGACTCTTGAGGACGAGGATTTTGGTATTAGAACCAGGAAGTGGTACTCTCCCCACTCCTGGTCCTAGGCCCACAGGGTCGTACGGTAGCGGGGTGCTTGTAACTTCGTTACACTAAATGAAATTTTCTGTTACACTTCGGATACATTATTTACGTATTTCGAACCTAACCTAGCATATATTTTTCTAGCTCTATCTAAAAAGTATTTCTATTTTAATACATGGAAATCACACATTAAGAAATTTGCACGGAATCTTATTAAACTATTTAAGGTGTTCTTCTCATATATTTTTTTTATATATTCTGATTATCACATTATATTGCTTCGATCTCACAATTTAATATGCTTTTTATACAGATCTGATGGGGGAAACCAGATGTGTTTCCAAAACGTAATCGATTCGATTCTTCTTTTTGAAATAAATTTAAACTGTTAGTCTGGAAGGTGTATTTATTAGGTCCTCAGCTAAATTTATAAATCAAACCGAAATTATCTCTTAGATTATAATTCATTAAAGTCCGAAAAAATTGGATGACTTTTTTGACCTTCAGGTATGTAAAAAAATTAAAACTTAAAAAAATTTATAAGCTCTGCAAACAAGAAATTTTTAAAACATTTTTCTGACCGCGGGTAACCAAGCAGCACGTATATATATTCCAAATTAATTATACTTTTTTAGGATCCCAATGCGCTACTTTTTCCCGTTTTAGCGATTTGAATCCCAGAATTTGTTATTTTCGATCCACCGTAATACATAATAATATGTAAAGACTCAACATATAATTTTATAAATTAGCTGTACTCAAAGATTCACAATTTGGTTTAGATTTTCTGAGGACGCGCTCTGTGAATGTATCGCAAAGACATTGCGACGGTCTTACTGTGATTCTCATGCGCCTAGACTGATTAAAGTAAGAAATATTCAAAATTATATTTCTTTCGTATGAGTGATTTTATCACAAATTTAATTACTGAACTAAGCTGGCATGAAAAAACTGAGCTTGTGGAGCCATCAAACGGCTTCGTCGAACCTTGACAAATGAGAACGAAAAACCCTCTTTTTTTAGATCTTTTGCATTCTAATTACTGACAAAAATTTGTTAAGATAAAAATGATTATATCTGTGAATTCGGAAGATTTTAAGCTTTTAGATTCTTTTTAACAAACAATTCAGAGATTTTTTTCAGCGAGTTGCAATCAATAGAAGTAAGGTGCTTCAGCTTTTGGCGCCGACATTAAAAGCTTGAATTAATTAAAACTTTTCTCAAAAATACTAAAAATAATTTGTAAAAAAATCTATTGATTTCCTCTCCCAAAGAAGAAGAAATGGGGAGGGGGTATCGTTTAAAAACATTTGAATTTTGATTTTTAGACGATACCTCAATGAATTTCCAGATATAAATATAAAATAATTATTTTTTATGCTCCATTTAGAAAATTAGGCGTCGAAAAATTGTATCCAATGGTTTCTAGTTCGAAAATCGATTCTTCACCAATCTGATCTCTGCTTTTAATCTTTTAACCTCCTCGATGTTATTGATAAAATAAGCCGCCGAATTCTTTGATGCCCATAATGACATTACAGTATAATTCCTAATGTAACGTGAACAGTAGGGCGTATCAAAAAACTTAAATATTTTGCTTTTATTTTTGGGTAGGGCTAAAAAGTTTCTGGCAGGTGCCAAAATAACCTCGGAAAAATATAAGCCCTAAACAAATGTCTTCAGTTCGCGCAAGGTCTGTATAAAAAATGGTTATTTCTAGCGCAGATAAGCCGTAATAAAGGCGTATTATATCCACACACACACACAGTTTGGTATAGACCCATTGGAAAAATGTCGTATGTTTGCGCGTTCATGTTAAAGTGACAGATAATCATAAAATTAATAAAATCGTAGATATTTTTAACTATTTTAAGCTCAAGAATGGTTATTTCTGATCCAGATAGGCTGTTAAAAATGCATATTGTATCTACATATATATCTGCTTAGTATAGACCCAACGGAAAAATGTCCTGTGTTCACTCGTTCATGTTGAAGTGACATTGATAATCGTAAAATTCACGAAATCTTAAATATTTTTAACTATTACAAGTTCAAAAATGGTTATTTATGTTATAACTTGAATTCTCACACGCTCAGAACATAATAAATACACCGATTTTAACAGGGAAATGTAGTTTAAAGACAATAATCAGACTTTACGGACCGCTCTTTTTCGTACACGTACTCGCTCGATCGCTCAGACACGAACTCTCCCCGCGCCTTCTACTTCCGGTTCTCGTACTTCATATTCACTTTACAAGCATTTCATTAAATTCAACTTCCGGTTTTCAATTACAATTTATAGAAAAAGAAAACTTAAAGAACACTTTAAACTTAATATTTGAATCTTTAACACTCGGCCATCCTTCTAATAACTCGACCTCGAGTCAGTAAATCACAGGTTCACCGTAGCGATCAGGTTTCCGGACAACACGACCAATTTTGGTCATTGTGTGCGGATCAGCTCCTGCAGGCCCATCTGTAGCACCCAGCATATCGTCTTCTTTGTCTGGATCAATCATTCCCAAATGATCATTATTGGGCTCAATTTCGTCTTCGTCAAGCTGATCATTCCCTTGTCTAGATGTTTCATCTCGGAAACACTCGCTTTCATCCACGCTTCATTGATCGTCTTGCAAATATTTTATAAATAACAAGCGGACCTCGATATTTTCGTTGAAGTTTAGTAGAATCGCCTGTGGATACTGGATTCACCCTTATCACCACAACTTCTCCGATTTGGTAGTGAACATTTCGATAACGGTTTTGATAATAGCACTGCTTAAATTTCTCTTGTTCTCGGGCAATTACCTTTAGGTGACGATCCCAATCTCGTCTATTCTCTTCTCGTAAACTTGCTTGTATCACTGGGATCAGGACACTGTTCACCCTCTTACTCTTAATATTTGTGTCTTTAACATTTCTGATCCGGATAAGCGGTAAAAATGCATATTATATCCACATATATGTATATAGGCTTAGCATAGACCAAATGGAAAAATGTCCTGTGTTCGCGCGTTGATGTTAAAATGACAGATAATCATAAAATTCGCAAAATCGTACATATTTTTAATTATTAAAAGTTTAAAAGTGGTTATATCTGCCCCTGTATGTGGATAAAATATGCATTTTCTACCGATTGTGCGTATCAGAAATAACAATTTTTGGTTATATTTCGTAAATTTCACGATTATCTGTCACTTTAGCATGAATGCTCAAACACAGCACATTCTTCCATTAGATCTATACTAAATATGTGGAAACAATATGCATTTTTTACTGCTTATCCAGATCAGAAATAACCATCTTTGAGCTTGTAATAGTTGAAAATATCTCATATTTTGCGAATTTTACGATTATCTGTCACTTTAACATGAACGCGCGAACACAGAATATTTTCCATTGGGTCTATACTAAGCAGGTATGAATGTGGGACCAATATAATTTTTTTGACGCTTATTCGTATCAGAAATGACCATTGTTGAGCTTGTAATAGTTAAAAATATCTAATATTTCGTGAATTTTCGATTATCTGTCACTTTAACACGAACACAGGATATTTTTTCATTGGGTCTATACTAAACAGGTATATATGTGGGACTAATATGGATTTTTTACGGCCTATCCGATTGAGAAATAACCATTTTTGAGCCTTTGGCGATGAGAAATCTATTATTCTTCCCTATTTTTACATATAGTGACCTTTGCGCGAACTGAAGCCTTTTTTTAGGACTCATATTTTTCCAGAGTTATTTTGGCACCTATCAGAAACTTTTCAGCCCTATCCAAAAAAAGTATTTAATTTTTTGATACCCCCTAGTGAACAGGGTAAACATGGATCAAATTATGTGAAATTTTCAGATCAGGCTTTGTCAAAAATCAGAAAGAGAATTTTGATTTTGTACCGTGGAGTTCTAATGCGACAGCTGCGGGCTCTCGGTTAATCCGGAGAAGACAAATCCAGTTTTGTTCACGAGAATATAATATACCGAAGGTCAACGAACTTTCTTTCCGCGGAAAGAAACTGATGATTTCAAAGTCAAGTAACTGTGAGTAATCCTGGATAGCAGACTAAAACTGAACGAGTCATCTGGAAGCGCAATGAAGGAGATTTGTACTTATTATTATTTATTATTATTATTATTATTTATTTTTTTATTTTTACTTTTTGCACGTTTAGAAGGCCCTTTAGGCTCACAATTTTTAACGAATCTAGATAATTTAATTTTTTCACTCAATCCATATTTTCCTCATGGCATATCTGCGACTTCGAAAGTTAGCAGCATTAAGTAGTACAAGGAGATAGCACGCCATGTCTGACACTGGGTGCCACCTTAGAAGGTCACCTACATCGAATTTTCACATACAGGATTTATTTAGTGCTGAGAGCATCCCTTCAGAGAAAATTTCCAATTAGAATTGTCGTCTGCTCCAATCGTGATATCGTAATAATTCCTCTATTTTCCGCAGTAGCAGCGGAAGCGCTCTCACGACAAAATAAATAAAAATCCTATGTAGGTGACTCTTCTGATTGTGGCCTGCTTTCCATTCGCGACGACTATTGGCGTGCGTCTTCTTATACTATTTCAGGATTAGCACAATGCATACACTTCCGTCCCAGTGCTTGCTTTTTACTCGCCTCGAATATTTTTCCTATTGATTTTCAATTATAACAAATATTTATAAGCAAAATGTTTAGGATTTCTTAGCTTGCTGATTTCGCAGATGACACTGCATTTTTAAGACTTACTGATGAAAAAAAAACTATAGCCTTTTATAGAGCACATATTGCTCTACAATTTTACCTGGCGCGATATTTCAAAATTTTTAACAACGGTAAAACAAATTACAGTCCATTTGATCAAAAATTACCTAAACTGATCCATATTTGTATCGGTTGGCGGCATATTAGAAAATACTTACTTATAGCCACACTTTTCTACAATATGACTTTCCTTCCAGTGGCTGTATCCGACTTTGAAATGTATTTTATATTATTAGTTTACAATAATTTGTATCACATATAAAGACCGACATAAAACCTGAAAATACTACAGGGAGCAGAAACATTAACGCGCCTGAAATTTCATCAAACTCTATTTCTTGTATAACCAGTACTCAAATTTACAGTGATTTAAACAATTTGGAACATTGCTTAGTTTTTTTTTACAGCTAAAACACCATACTGGCATTTTTTTAATCGAACGTATACTCGAATGAATTAAATTTTGTGAACAAAGGAATGCATGTAACTTCGCTGAGTATCGAGCTCAAAACCTTTTATTTGATGGATGAATGCTATACCACCTGAGCTACAGTTATATGTATACAATCGTGCAAAGTACTCGATATACAGCGGAGTCAAAGACGTTCCTTTTTTCATCACTACTCTGGATTGCCTTCATCTACTAAAATGGTGAATTTTCAACAACTTTCCAATAATAATTGTCTGAAAAAAAGTAACAGGCATTAAGTAATTTTTTTATAAAATAGTACAACGAAAATTTAATTCAAAATGGTTTACAAACATTTATGCAAGATGCAAATAGAAGAGTTCAAATACAAAAAGTACGACTGCAGCTTATATTTTACACTGCATCTTTGGAATAGAAAGGGAAAACATGGATGGAGAATTTTAATTTGCAGGGATAAAAAAAGTCACTCGCTTATGGATGAACTATGCTTAAGTGCAGCGGTTAAATCATTTATAGTCGAATTATGTCTTGTTTTTCGTGAACCTTCACTGTCGTTTACAAGATTAGGATTCACGGAATGCGAAAGAGCTGCAGTTTTATTAAAATCTATAACTGCATATCCTTTCTGAGGCTTTTTTGGTGATTCGGGTGGGGATGGTATTGCATTTATCGTGCCTTCTGTTATATATCCAGAAGCTTCCTTCTTATCTAAGTCTAAAACGGCATAGTTCACTTCTCGAGTAATATATGACGGCGGAGTCAATGGAGGCAGTGGCGACTTTTCGGCAATAGATGTACCGGAAAATCTCTTCCTTAAGTTCCCTAATTCACTAGGTTCTAAATTCGCATAGCAATGTCTAGTTACTTCTTCCGATTCTAATTGTAAGCGCGGTAACGGTGGTGGTCGAACGCTTGAAATGTCCGGATCCAAAAGTTCTTGTCCTGGGTTAATATTCACGTAAGCGTGTCCACTTCCCTCGATTTGATAAAAATCTCCTCTTGTCGGTGTCGTATCTAATGTACTGTCCGACGGAGACATGGGACTAGCATCGTTGCAAATGCCTACGTTCATGTAGCAAGCCATTGGTAGAGGTGACGGTCTACTTTGAATACTGGCGTCTTGATTTGATTGCAAAGGTTGTGGATCAAATGGAGCGAAACCGCTATTTGAAGTGGTACTGCTAACTGTGCAGGATCTGTAATGAAAACGGTATTGACCAATTTTATTTCACTTATGACATTTGTGCCGAAATTGGACAGAAGAATGTATTTTATAAGCATATGCACTATACTGCCAGTAATTTAAATGCCTCCTAATTTTGAATACATTTTTTTTTTTGCAAAACAGATGTGGGCGTCTGCACGAAAAGGGCCCTAATAGTCGGTATGGAGCTACGTATATAGCCATATAGCCCGATAAATTCCAAGAATTTGAAGCCCAAGACGAACCCTCTAGGTTGAAAAACGAGTCGCCGGGGCATTTTTCAAGTTGGAACTTCGGAAACCCATTTTTCGAAAAAAGCGCATCTAAAGGTGGCGATTGCCATAAGCGCAGTATTGGTCCTAGTATCATCTTACTACTACTACTGGTTCTAAAATGTGAAAAGTGTATTCAATATAACTAAATAACTAAATAATTCCATTGAGTCAAAAATACCATCGACTTTTCCTTCAATATGGACACTTTATATATTTTTTCAAATATTCTTGAAAGAAATCTGAGAGTTTTCGCCATGAAATACTTGAAAATCAAAGAGGACTTTTATTCCAAAAACTATACGCCAAAGTTCTTGACGCACTGGCACACTAGAGATCCTCAAAGGAGAGTTGGGACATGTGAACCCCCACCACTAACTTCAACTGAAAGTTGTTGTTTGCTGTCAATCGTGAACCGGTCGTACTCTAACCTTTAAATTCAATTTTTCCATTCTACTCGTCAAATATTTATAGAGTTGCATCCTTTTTCGCTCCATAATGATTCTAATTTTTTTTCGATAGATGTTTTATAGAGGTAAAAGATATTGAGTTCTAATATTTATTGAGTAAAATGTACAAATTAAGGCCATGTTACACATTAGTCACGTGACTCAGCCAGTGCTTAGATCGATATTTTTTGTCTCATATTTAAAAATAAAAGTTAAAATAGAGCGGAAAAAATTTGGGAAAATATGAATAAATATAAAAGGACAGTGTGTGGTAAAGCATATAGTTGGGGAAGAAAAAAGTTATCATTGGAATAACAAATATCGACCGGCAATCAAGCGATCTGCATTATCAACAGTGCTGACACCATGGATATATCAAATATCAATTTGTTTATTTGCACCAAACCAGCCAATATTATCAAGTGTAATTTTTGCAACCGATGTTTACATCATTTTCCTCAAGACATGTGAGCCAGAACCTCAAAAAGGTTTCATTGGGAACATTGAAAATTGGTTACAGAGTTCTACAGCACGGTCGGTATTTTTGTGAATTTCCTTATTCATTACATTTTTTTCTTCAAAATTTCGAGCCAAATGTTGTATACAAACGCAGATTACAGTTTCCTGATGCTTTCCCCAAAGTTTCAACTCGATATCTCATTTTGTGTGGACATGAGTTGTTGCACAAAAAATGCCGATATTGCTCCGGTTTTAAT
>CAKNYM010042106.1:189-30274 GCA_932195095.1 Andricus curvator | reverse complement strand
TTTGATGGCCAGCTTCACAACCAAGGTCCTTTGTTTTTTCAATCTGTTGGGAATTATTATCTGTTGGCTTCTTATTTATTATCCCAAATTTTCAGCTCGATATCGCGTTTCGTGTGAACGTAAGTTGATTTTGAAAAAAGTGTCGGTAAGGTAGGAATCCGGTCACGTGACCCACTCGTAACATGGCCTTAACTCAGATCTTCTTATTTGATCTCTTTGATGGATTCTAACTTTTAACCTTTTATCCTCTTTTTTAACCTACTTCAATCATCTCAGGCCTTAAGCCAATATAGCAACTTGGGCCTATCCGGCCTAGTTTCATTTTTTTTCAGCTAAAATAGGCAAGGGGCACGCCATCACTAGGACTGAGCTGAGTTAGGCCATTTATTCTTTTTTTTTAGTAAGGAATTTTCCAACGGGCTGGGAAATCTTCTTACAAAATGACGCCCAACAGCTCCTAACTTAATTAATGTCATTTTTTTTTAAACCTCGAACCCATATTTACCTGAGAGGACAGGGAAAACAAAATGTCGAGAGTCTCCATACTAGGTTGTCAGAAATAGAGCAATTTTGCCATATTACCGGAAATATTCGAAAATATACTTTATACAATTTTCATGTTTAAATAATTTGTATACTTTTTACGAATTCTTGGTATGCACGTCGGCCGCTAAGAGCGTCACATACAATCACACATAAAAACCTAAACAACTCGTATATATATGCCAAAAATCTGATTTTTTTGTTATTACCTCTGATCCATGATGTATATTGATACATCTTTTTGATTTGTGATTTATTGAGTTTATATTCGGCACATTTGTGCAATATTTTGTTTGAAATGTCGAAGCAGGTTCTGACATAAGAGACCTGAATTGCTCGGTTTTTTTGTTGGTATTTGAGAAGTTCTGTAACGATATACTGAGCAATTCCGTCCTTCACAAACTTCGAAATTTTCCCTAACGCTGATGTTGAAACGGCCCTGGATTTCGAACAAATAATCATTTCGAAATAGGAATCCTAAAAATTCAAAAGCAAATTTCTTTTAGTCAATATAATCTACAGAATGGACAAAATGTCGCTCCCAGGGGAACTACCGTTATTTTTAATGGCAGATGCGGTCATGATGAAATCCTAGCCCCTATAACAGTCGCGGTATCGGTACACGTTCCCATCCAGGCAATTTTTCCTCTGACAAAAATAGGTCACTAAACAACAATTTGCCAAATATCGAAGAAATAGCACATTCTTGCCGTCACGAGGTTTAAATATTTCAGAAAACTCACAGCTCGAGACACTCGAGAACATAGTTAGGCCCCAAAATTAAGAAACAATATTTACAAATACGGCTAAGTCAACCCAAACGAAAGTTAGACTACCCCAACCTAGTGATTCCGATTCAGAGAGTTATAAACCTGATGTGCAATCTCAATTTAAGAGAAAAATACACCTCAACCCCACTGTCTCGAAGTTTAACCAAATAACTGATCCGAGTTTCGAACGCCGAAATTCTAACGATCATCAGTCGACGGAATCCGAAAGATTTGTTCGGCACGAGGGAGAACTCAGGGAAGCAGATTAAATCCGCAATATGATTCAAAACACGTACAGGGATAGGTACTCAGTACCCTATAAACGAGATATTGATCATAGCCCGCGTAAAGTAAATCACAAAACGAGCAAAACGCCCGACCATGCTTTAGATAGGGTAGACAGCAGACCTAGGGATCTCGGTAAAATTCTCCACCAATGGAAAATTACTTTTGATGGCAACCCAAGCTCCGACGTAGAAGGTTTTCAAATGGACTTGGAAGATTGTAGAGGCGTCACATATGTGACTGATAGCTAACTCCTGAGATTAATGTCTAAAATACTGAAAGTAGTCGCTTGCGAATGGTTCCGTAATGTCAAAAGACTAAAATATTGGGACACGTGGGTACAATACGAAACCAGCATTTAATAAACGTTTTAACAGTGACGATGCTCAAAATAATATCCTCGATCAAATTCAAACTCGTACGGAGGGTTCCGCCGAAAGCATCGAAGATTATTACCTATCGTTCTTACAGAGTGTTATCGGTAAACTTGAAGATGAGATGCCACTAGCGGAACAATTAGAATACGCGTATACGGGCCTTCTACCAAGATAAGATGACGTCATTTGTCGTGCAATTTTCACAACATTCGACCAACTCGCGGCTATAGGAAGAGCCTGGGAAAACTCGTGGCGCAGGAAAAGGTTACACAAACCTCACCCTCACCCTGAAGATTCCATTTTACTGGAATTCGCGTACAAGCCGACTCCGGAACAACAAAAAGGGCAGAAAAAGAACCCTACCTCCCCGATTAGCGAGGAGACAGATAAAGTTTCCGTGGTATCAACTGATAAGAATAATAAAGGCAGACAGCTGCCTAACCAGCAACCGAAGCCAAAAAGAAAAATTTCCGAATGCGCCAAATCGGTCCCACAAGGTCCCTCTAAGGAGGGGGTGGTCAGCGGAGCGTGAATGCTCCTGCTGATAATAGTGCATTAAACCCAACCTTAAGAGACCCAAATCAAATTGTTTGCTTTAGCTGCAAACAAGCAGGGCAGTTCCAAAAAGGATGCGCCTCGCCCATAAGTTAGTTTGCTATGTATGCAAAACCGAGGGCTTCACGGTCAAAAATTGCCCTAAGTGCTCGGCAAACGAGGCGAAGAAACAATGAGTTCGGTCTCCACTGCCTCTCCGCCACTCGAGACTGCAAAAACAGGTCTAAAAATAATTTCGGCAAACTCGAGCCCCAACAAAATGGTAACGGTACAAGCGATAGTAGATATGGAAGGTTATAGAGGCGTTTACGTACCACCGGATACCGAATTGGATCTACCAGCTTCAGAAATAGAAAATTCGAACGCCGAAAACGCAGTGACCATAGCTTGCACTGCCTATTCGAAGTTCGAAGCAGATAGAAAAACTGACAGAACAATAGTTCCCACCGAATTTGTCGGATTTGATATAACAACAGACCCCCTTTCCGGATACTTATCGGATAGAGAGAGTTTAGATAGCTCAGCCCAGCCAGTAAAATTAATAGCAGAGGCTCAGGTACATAGGGATCCGGGGAAAAAAACATTTTACTCGAATGTTGAGAGCAAGAATAATGCGCCTGACGACAACGCGGCAGATCTCGAGAAAATCAATAAGATTAAAGAGTGCCTGTCAGAAACAGATTTGATTAGTGGTATCGTGGAGATGACAGAAATAGCCAATAGAGTTCATGTGGTGGCTTCTGCATCTAAGTAGACACACTCCTTGATAATGGATCTTCTCGCGTATTGTTAAGAAAATCAGCATGGGATATTATAGCAAAGATATTCGGGAGGCCGCTCGATTGTAACAGGAAATCCCGTATGATCATGGCTAATGGCTCTGCGGATACTATTATTGGTAAAGTCAATTTGCCTATCACGATTGACGGAGTTACGCGGACGTGTGAGTTTAGGATAGCAAACAACCTGGACACAAAATTGATATTGGGTCTGGATGGTCAGGGGAAGTTTTACATCGCATTTCTCTCACGGTCGCGTAAGGCTTTTGCCAGACTCAGAAGGTAAGCACTATCCTTAGAAGCAGTGGCTAGTGGAGGAGGAAAATTGTAGTGGCATTGCGGCCCTACATGAAGGGTAGGAGGAAGCTTTGAAGGCATTTTTGAAAATAAAGTTCCCTCCAAAACCACAGGGCCCATTAGGCGCGACAAGCCCTATGTATTGACGTTAGTTCACGTAGCTTCTTGGCGTAAGCTGAGTTGTAGGTGGCGCTAGGTGGCATGTAAACCTACTATTGCATGTGACACATGGCATAAATACCAAAAAATATTGTTTATTTAGCAACATACAATAGATATCAATTATGCCAAGAAAAGGACAAGAGTAAAATTAACGCGATTGGCATGAAACCTCTGCACACAATATGCGGGAAAACACTGATGGACGAAGTCCGAAACAAGATAATCCTCAAGGAATGTGGTACAGGAGAGACACTAGTTGACATATGGGAAAGAAATCAGTTAAGGTGCTTTGGAAATGTTGAAAGAATGAAAGATGAACGACTTACCAAACAGGTGTATAAAGGTAAAGTAAATGGCAGAATGCCCAGAAACATGAGAGATTGCATGATGAAATGCATGGGCGTGAAGGAAGCTAGAGTAGTATTCCAGGACATAAAAGTTTGGCGACAAATAGTTTGTAAACAGAGTGACAATAGAGTGAATGACGCCTGAAACAAAGACCTTAGATACTAATGGGCGCAAGTGGCGAACCACACATAACAATTTTGTGAGGCTCTTCACTTGGGATGATCGCTAGGGAGATTGATCAGCAGCCTGGGTCGAGGCAGTGTTGTGGAACGAACGTGTCACTTAAATAAATAACACGAGAATTCTAGATCAATCTAAAATATCTATACCTTACACCTATATACCTATCTACCCTATACCTATATACCCATCCACACACTATTATTTTCTAACCAAGCAAATCACGCCTACCCCGAAAGGGAAATGGCTTAATGGTATAATAATAAAAATAATAATAATAAAACAGACGTTAAACTAAATAATTTTTTTTTTGATCCCTGGTAATAATAATAATAATTTCTTCAGTATCTTCTTCAGTAAAAGCTTTAGTTTAAAATTGAAACGGCGAGACGGCATGCATCAAATATTCAGTGCGTGATCAGCTACATAACATCAAATAACAAATTCACTCCAAAAGTTAGGGCACTTGCTCGAAACTTAAGGAAAGCAAATCACACGCTGAACAAGTGTAAACTGTTGACCACCAAGCAGCACTGGCCGCAAAAATAAGAAGTCTTTCAACAGCGAAACAGCGCCTTGAACGGCGAGTAAAGTGGATTCAGGAAAATTCCACCTTTTCTACTCATCCTTCCCGTCTGTTCAATAAAACGTCACGTGCTGTTAAAAATCCGCCTAGTCGAGCAGAGATTCAAGTCTTCTGGGAGCAAGTATATGGAGATACTTATCAGCGAAATGAAGACGCTTCAGATATGAGCACGTCAGAGCAAAAGAAAGACGCCGCAGAGCCGTGAGGAAAAACGAGACAAGTACCGTTAGAAAGAGAAACTCTTACGCAGAATGCCTGAAGAGTAAGACAGCGAAACGATAATTGTCTCGCTTTTCCTCTCGACTCTGCGGAGTCTTCCTTTTGCTCTGAGGTGCTCATATATCAGTCTTTCGTAACTGTTGCCAAAGGCAAAGGTTACAAGGTCCAGAGGAAGAGTGTCCACTAATTACTGCTGAAGAAGTGAAGAAAATTATCGCTAGAACTAAGAACTTTTCAGCGCCAGGGCCAGATAAAATCAACAACTTTTGGTGGAAGAAGTTCACTTCTACGCACCAACATCTAGCTCGTATATTTACTACTTTCTCAAACGGAGAACAACCCGTCCGTCAGCGGCTAGTGGAAGGACGCACAGTATTGATCCCTAAGACCGGAGATTTGTCAAGTCCAAAGAACTATAGACACATAGCTTCTTTAAACACCAGCTACTACTACTACCACTACTACTACTGGCATCCTCAAAGAGAGGATATTAACATCTATCGAGCCGGTATGGAGTGCAATAGTTGAACAACGTGGATGCAAGAGAGGACTGGCAGGTTGCAGGGAGAACATGTTAATAGACAGGTGTATTACCCAGGACTCGATCAGGTATCGATGCAATCTGTCCATGGCTTGGATTGAGTACCGTAAGGCATTCGATAACACGAACCATGAGCTACTTATTAATCTCCTTGAGTGCCTGGAGGTGCATCCAAAAATTTTGAGATGCATAAAAGAGCTTATGCTCTTATGGCGAACAAGATTTGTCATAACATCTGACAAAGACAAGTGGCTACAAGCTATATCACATATAAGAGGGGGGTCTTCCAAGGAGACTCTCTAAGTACGATACTTTTCTGCATCTCCCTCTTGCCTCTATCTAGTGTGCACCAAGGCAAAAGCTCTGCATACCTTGTGGTCCGCCGAACAGAAGAGAATATAAGGTCAACCACCTTTTATACAAGGACGACCTTAAACTCTTTGCTTCCTCGACAGAGGACCTTGGTATCCTTGTGGAGGCGGTAAATAGGTACTCTAAAGCGATTGGCATGAGCTTCGGACTGGACAAGTGTGCCTGAGTCCACCTACACGAAGGAAGATAAGAAACTACATCATCGCCTGACGATCAGGATGTTCAACTCATAGGCTGAAATGCCATTCAACATTTTGGTATTGGACAAACATATACATATTTTGGAATACCGCAAGCGGAAACCCAAAATGTGCGTGTGTTAAAAACAGCCCTTGGAAAAAGGTACCGCCAAATTCTCAGAAAAATTTGGGCTTCCGAATTATCTGGAAAGAATAAGATCCAGGCGACCAATATGCTGGCCGTTCCTATACTGCTCTACACGTTTGGTGCAGTAAAATGGAATGTCGATGAGTTAAAGCAACTTGACCGAAGCACACGCAAGATGATGACCATCCATCGAAGTCATCATCCTAGATCTTCCGTACCTCGAATATACCTCCCTCGAGATGAAGGGGGTAGAGGCTTGCTAAGCTTAGAGTGTCTTCATCGAAGAACGGTTCTGGCTACAGCCTGCTCAGTTCTAAATGGCACAGATTCCCTTATGCCACTCGTACATCAACATAAAGTCATCAATGCTGCGGCGTTTCTATACCGTGCCGCAAATAGGGCCACAGAGGAGCTTGGCCTGCCATTTGATTCCAGCGACACTACACATGGCCTAGCATTACTAACACCTTTGATGCTCAAAAGTCGTGTACAGGAAGCAGAACATACGCTTCTACTAAGAGAACATGCTGACAAGCCCCTTCATGGTAAATTCTACGGCATCATACGTAGAGAAGAGCTCTCGATGGGTCTGTCCAACATGTTTCTCAAGTCTGCTGGATTGAGATCGGAGACTGAGGGATTTCTTTTTGCCTGTCAAGACGGTGTTATAGACACCTTAGTTTACCGTGAGCGCATAATGAATGTACCTGTAGGCGGCACCAACTGCCGAGCGTGCAAGCAAGAGCAGAAACACTTGGACATGTTCTCAGTGGATGCTCAAAATATGCACGCCAGGAGTACATAGAGAGACACAATGCGGCTCTAAAAGTGTTATATTACCATCTTAGGCACTTCTATGATGTTGATCTATTGCCCGTATTGCCATACGCCCAGGGGGAACTGGAGTCCGTTGTGGAGAATGATCAGTGTAAGATCTACTGGAATTTCTCATTCGCCACCACTCAACGTATCAGTGCTACGAACCCTGATATTGTCCTCCAAAATCTAAAGACCAAGATCATTTACGTGATTAAATTCTCGGCACCAGCCGATGGTAATATCACGGCAAAAGAGGAAGAAAAACGGGCGAAATATCAAGCACTTCTTTTCGAGCTGAGCAGGCTGTACCAAGGCTACAAAGTCCATCTTGTAGTTCTCATAATCGGCTGTCTTGGAGGTATGAAAGCTTCATTTCTTAGCCAACTCAACAAGATTCCGGCTTGCCAGCGTCAAGCTCATTCCATCGCGAACCGGATGCAAAAGGCTGTTCTTCTGGGATCACTCCATCTGGTCCGTCAACACTGTTCCTCATAACATTCTACAAAGATTGGTAGCTCTAAAAAAGTATCCAGAGATGAAACCTTTATCTCCAACTGTCCCGTCTGCCGCGTAAGGTCATCCGCGGCTAGAGACCTGACTCCAAGGAACAGTGTTGCACGATGTTATCTCGCGTTAATTACCCGCTCTTGCTTACCTTCTAGGACAGAAGGAGCAGAAGCGGATGACGTACAGGTTCCAGTTGCGGCGGGATTGGTTGCGTAATGAACCATGATCGTAGCTCCCGGAGCCTACAACTTCTTTATATAATAATAAATAATACATACCGAAGGTGTTCCCCTACCGAATGTGTTCTCGCGCTGTCGTCGCGGTAGGGCTTGAACTTTCCTCTCATGAATTTGACGACTATGCTGGCTTTAGCATTGCTACTGACAGGGTTTCCCATGCCAGACAGGCAGAGAACGAAGAGGAAAGTGACTAAGAGGAACACCAAAACCCATAAATTATAATGAAGAGTATTTTGAAAATTTTGAAACGCTTGTCGCTTCCCGAAGATCGTCGGGGCGCCCCTGGAGCCACCGCTGGGGGCCACAGCATGCGAGACGGTGGTGATGGTGAGCTGCGAGATGGTCCGGCAGATATCACTAATCAAAGAGCTGGCCAGCAAGAACACCTGCGACATACGGTAAGCTGTTAAATATCAACTGTGCCTGCTGAGGATGCTTTGGCTAGCGTTAGCTATTTGCAGCCAACCACCTCAACAGAAATACCGTGGGAGAGTAGCAAGTGAGATACCACAATGAATGAGGAATTGCTGCGTCTCTATTATGAAAGTGCGAAGTTTGAAACCTCACGAAAAAAAGGACACAATTTTAGAACGAAATTTCCTGCAAAGTATTCTCAAATAGAGAAAGTCGCACTAAGAGATCTTATCGCTAAGGTGAAGGACATCAAGACTAATCTACATATCTCAGAAGATCGAGCAATGGAGATTAAACAACAGGTTGATTTGGCATGGAAAAACGACGGCAATGAACATCAGTTAGAGGAAGCCGCGTCACACGAAAAAGCAGCGGCAATTGCTGTTCTTCCTGAACCTGGTGATGATCCAGCACCATCACATCCTCCAGAGGTAGACGGCACTAATAGAACACCTGAACAGCAAGGTTTTACTTATGCATTTGAACGCAAGACAAACTGCGTTAGAGGTGCAAAGTCTTGTACACTGTGCAGCTGTGGCAACCGTTAGAACGTTGAGCCGCAGAACTAGGCCTGCAAATGCAGTCTTTGTCCCAGGAAGGCAGCGAGATCCACCATGGAAGATCAGGTTGGATATGGATGTCAGCAAAGTAAGGTGCAAATTGGGTCGCCTGACCCAATTTGCATAAGTCTGGAACTGGAAATGTAAAAAAAGTGTTTAAAAGGTCATTAGGCGAAAAATAAGATGCCTCGGTGGCTCAGACGATAGCGCGTCAGAATTCCATGCAGGAGGTCTGGGGTTCGATCCCTGAGCCGGGTACCAACGGAAATTTTTCTATGTACTTCTACTGGTGCTTCGGTGGTTTGGAACCCACCTTAAACTGTAGGTCCCCTCAGAAAAAGCTGGTGCCTTACCAAGGATAAATGGGCTCGATGGTCGCTGGATGTCTTCGAGTAATGAACACACACACACATAACTTACATAACACACCAGGACAGTGCTTCGAATCTGTGCATCTAACTGATGACCTCAGAGGGATCGCTCCGTCCACCCTAGTCTGGCAGTATCCCCTCTCTGCGGCCTGCTAATGGAGGCTGCCGAATGGCAGAGTGGGTGAGGATCACTTTGCCTGATCAACAAAGTAGGACGTCATTTAGTGTGCGATAAGTATGCCTGGCACCTGAGAGGTATAATCTCAGAACGTTGGTAACAAGGAAACCCACCGAGATCAAAAAACACTCGGCCAAGAATGGCCGGATTCGGAGTAATGCCTTGAGAATAAACACGGGTATGGAACAATATGCTTTATAGCTTGAGCGCCAGGGGTGGGTCCTGACGGGTCCCCCCGCCTACATTACAACTAACTAACTAGGCGAAAAATTACGATCTATAGATTCGAGCTTGGGTGGGATTAGGTGTAAACGTCTAAAAAGGTGCCAAATGTCTTCTTTTTTATCTCTATGTGTAATCTCGTTGTAATTGTATTGATTGAACGCATCTCTAATCTTAGTTTGAACTAGGTTCCTGAGTTTAGGGAATTGAGCTAGTATTATACTGCTTTTTGTTCTTTTTGCAAATCCGTGCTTGTGATTACCTTCCCTCATCAGATTTTTAATTTCAGATGTGGTCCAGGGGGCAGCTTTATTGAAGCTTTTAGGAACGTGTAGCAGAGAAAATTTGTTAAATGTAGAGACTGGTTAATTAGTCAGAACGTCGATTTTATTACTTATATCTGTATCTAGTAATATTTTTTCCCAATCATACGACATTAGGTGTTCGTGGAATGTATGTTCATCAATATTAGACTGATTCCGCACCAATCTTTGGGTTGGTTTTGAATTTAGTATGATTTGAAGCGAGATTTATGTTAGTGTTAAATTATCCAGTTAGGATAATGCTATTAAAGTTAGGAATAAGTGAAAAAATTGCCGATTCAACCTCTGTACCATAAGAGGCATTGGGCGCTTTATAAACTACTCCCACTAAAACACTGTCAGAAGTTGACTTAACTTCAACAAAGAGAAATTCGGTCGTGGGATAAGTAGCCACTGGACTCACTCCAAGTACAGTCCCACTCAGACTATTATGCAGAAAAAGACAAACTCCGCCACCCCTTCTCTCGTCTCTGTCTCTTCGAAAGAGCGAATATTTGTCAATTGCAACGAGGATAGAGAGTATATTTAAAGTTAACCAGGACTCAGAAACAGCTATTATATGGTAGGAACATGTACTGAAAAAATTTTTGAATTGTAGAAAATGTGCCAAGAGAGACTGGGCGTTAACATGGCAAATGCTTGATGTATCCACTAATATATAAAGAGAAACAATTTATAAAAAAACAGTTCAAAAATAAGAAGCTCATGAAGCACACGTAAAAAATGACTATGACAGTGGACCATAATCAACACACCCAAAACTAAGCGCTAACAGTTCAAATTAAAAAATCGGTCATGAATACAAAAAAGACATTAGAGGGATGATTAACAATGTCAAAAACAGTGGCGTAGATCTCTAGACAAATTCTCAACAAAAGTGGACATGATTTAGTAAATAGATATCCGGATGTCCGGAGAGATGTGAATATTGGGATGGTATCAGAACAATTAAGGTATCCGAAATACACAGTTAAGACTAATATTATACAATTTTTCTCAAAAATACCAAAATCAAGATTTAAAGCTACTAGTTTAAATATGAGATCAAGTTTGCTATCTGAAGATACATGTGTATATGGTATAAAAAACTTATAAATATTGAAGGTATATTTACCAACTGACATCAAATAGACCAAAATTAATATCACACCATTGTGTATGTAATCATTCCGTAGATAGCGTAATTGCTATTCGAATCGTTCTATGTGTGGTAGTAGTGATAGTTCAATCCTAGACATACCATCATCCTTTCGACAAAAGATCTTTCCTTCTGCAATCCAAAGATATTTAATCTTCTTTTGTCTTCTTAAATCGATTGCAGAAGCGTAGATCCTTCGATTAACAGGCGTCAAGCCTCGCGAATCAAAATGAGACTTATATAATTACTTGGCCAGCCAAAATTGGTCGTAGAGAAGTCTCTTACTTTTTTCCTCTGCTCGATTATCTTATCCTTTAACAACTGTCTGCTGAACTTGATAACGATGATAGGTGCAAGCAGTGGATTGGATGTTGGGGATTTCAAGGGTAGTTTGAAGCCCGGTGATCCTCTGGAGATTTAATTATTGTACTCGGGAGAAGCACCCATCGTTAGATATACGTATTAGCTGCAAGAGAGCTG
The DNA here is from genome assembly GCA_932195095.1 of Andricus curvator. Classification (NCBI taxonomy): domain Eukaryota; kingdom Metazoa; phylum Arthropoda; class Insecta; order Hymenoptera; family Cynipidae; genus Andricus; species Andricus curvator. The sequence goes on along the minus strand of CAKNYM010042106.1, from coordinate 18,682 downwards.
TCGAACTCCGAAACCGGAAAACAGTCCTTTAAGCACCAAGGAGCCCAAAAAGAACCAAATGCAACATACATACTGCACTCGGAACACAAATAAAAATACTGTGATACAAGATAAGGTACAAAATTGCCTAATAAACAAGTTATGGCAGGAATAGAGCAAGACGAAGCGGAGCACACGTTAAGAACCGAACAGGGACGCACATCACGTTTTTGATAATATAGTGCACTCTGTTGATTCTTTTTATTTTTTTTATTCAGTTAAAAACACAAATTTGTTCATAAAATTTGTTTCCAGAAAAGGTTTTGTTAATTAAACAAATTATTTACATTCTGTGAAAATTATGTATACATTTTCGACAATTTAGAGTATATTTTTATTGTTTCCTATTTTTTCCGCCATATTTATTAACACGAAAATGTGTCTTTGTCGGGAATTTAATGATGGGTATTTTAAAAAAAGAAACTTGAAACCATGTAAAAAAATGTGACCTCTGGACGAAGTAGACCGTGAAAATCAATTTCTAGAACAATGTGAGTCGCCCCAAGACACATTACTAGGGACTTGTTGCAATGCTGCTCCATTATGTGAGACATGTGGTTTCCTTCCTTCGACAATGACAGCTTACATTTATTTTAAACCTTTTTTTTTTATTTTTGAAAACACTCGAGTTCTTCCCCCCGGGTCATCGTATTTGATGAGTCCAAATTCTCGAGGTTAAACACACTATGTTAATCTTCCTAATTATGTGTGTGATGTATTCGGATTTTGTGCTTATAATTGGATACCCCGTGCTGGGATTGTGTTATGACGACAGAACTGATACTTATTGTGACTAACTAAATTACTTTGATCATTTTCTCTACAGCAACCGCTTTTAGATGTGCTTGTAGACATGAATTTTTTATAAAAAAATTCAGTCTCGACTGACTGTGACTTTGATTAGCATGTACCTAGCCTTGATGACCAGATGCCATGTTCGCGCGCCTTGGTGGCCATGACTGATTGCCTTCGAGTAGCATGCACCTGGCCTTGATGGCCAGCTGCCATGTGAGTTCACCCTGATGGTCGTGACTGACTGTGTCTTTGAGTAGCATACACCTGGTCTCGACGACCAGATGCCGCGAGTGCGCCTTGATGGCCATTACTGACTGCGACTTTAAGCAGCATGCACCTGGCCTTGATAGCCAGATGTCATGTGAGTGCGCCTTGATAGTCAGAACTGACACAATACACGCCGAAGCGGCAATACATACTAATCGACATCGAGGATTTTCATATTCTTCGAGGAAAACTAAGAGTCAGACAATTAATTCTCGCGATTTTCCTCAGAGAATCTGAAAATCCTCGCGGATTTTCTCGTGTTTTCCTCGTCCGAAAATAACATAAGGATTTGCTCGAGGATTTTTTTAATAGGTTGGTTACATGCAACTTTGAATTTGTGAAATTGATACTTGCTATGACTAAAAAATTGCATAACTGACTGACCTACAGAAAATTATGCAAAATAGATTTCAAGAAGGTGCCTTACTTGAAGTATAAAAACTCCGGGGGCGCTGGTTTCTCTCTTGTGTCAGAAGAGTCACCCGGGGCGCAAGGCACGGGAATGTGTTCTTGTCACAAGGTGTCACAGGACGCTATCACTCCCGAGGACAGTGTTCTAACGGTTGGTCGCCTACACCTCTAGTCAGACATTTTGAGATTTCAGGTGCCAATTAATTGAAATTATGTGCACGTCCATGTCACGGTCGTTGAATAAATTAGAAGTGTGCAATGGAACAACTTGTGCCTCGGCATGGCCATTGATTGAGTTTCCATTCCTTTTATCGTTGTTGCTTGAGTTTACAATTGGGTTGCGATGGTGTAAGGATGTCTCTTCTGTGGGTTTGTGTCAGGTCACCGACACGAAACGTTCATTTATCAAGAGTTCGTTCCAAATTGTGCCTTTTCAGAACGCAATCATAAAAATGGCGTGTTTTCATGCCTCCATAGACAAACGCAAAAGTACGCTTTTTGAGCGGCGTCTGGCGGTGCGTTGGATGAGTTACAAAATAGGGTTCAGTAAGAACGGCGTGACGTAGAGTTCAAAAAAGAGCTTTGTTTGAGCGTGCTCCGTATATTTTTGTAACGCTAGAGAGAGATCGTGGTTCACAAAGATAGAAAGAGAATTCATAGCGGATTGGTGAGTCGATGTTTCTAACGAAGAGTATAGCGTGTTCATATCGCCTCGCACATTATACTTTGTTGTCTCATTCACGCTCGTTAGAACAAAAATGCAGTAGAGCTCATGCGTACCTTCACCGACTCAAAACGTGATTTTGCATTTTTCCATGGAGACAATGAAATCACGCCATTTATAATTTTGTTCTGAATAGTATCGTTCGTGATTCCTGTGGACTGACGGCTTTTCTTTTTCAAACGAGCGCAATGTTTTTGTAACGAGTCGTAAGTAAGGGCGCCTACGGCCTACGGCGCCCTTACCTACGACTTACCTAGTCCACACTAGTCACGAAATGTACTATTCCATTTGCTGCGTTGGTGTCTCCACGCCTAACTTTCTAGCATCGCTGGTTGTTGATCATCAGTTTGATAATTCCTTATTCACATAAATTCCAAAAACGGCTTGGAACGTACGCTGTTGGTTATGAAAAGAGTATAAGTGACTAGGTATATTACTTGTAGGAAGTTTCCGGTGGTGATCCGTCTCTGGGAGACGTGACTCCGCCAAATCGTTGGAACACTATTCTGATGAGGAGCTTTCAGATGGATCTTCCTGGTACCTAATCAAGCTATCATCTTGTGGGACTCTAATCCGAGATTTAAGATAATATCGAGGTTATATCAGCTGCTGCGTGTTACGAGCAACCCCCCCCCCCCCCTCTCTTCTTTTTCTATCCTAAAAATAGATTTTCAATTTTGCTTCTCTCCGAATTAATGTAGCTTGAAATATTATTTCAAGCTATATTAATTCAGACTCTACGTAGATTACAAAGTCTCACTTTGTTCGCTAGTAACCCGAGAGCTCATTATCGCAATGCCTACGTGGCATTCCAAGCTCCCGAGGAACTAGCCTGCGAGCCGACTTTTAGAGTGAAGAGGGCTACAATCTAAAAGAAAGGAATAAAGTGAAATAAAATTGCCAGAAATTGATTCTCAGAACATTTTCTTTTTTTTTTAGGTGCTGAAAGGGAGGTTGATAGGGATGTGCAGTCCATTCAACTATGTAAGGGTGAACTGCACAAACCTCTGCGAGTGAAAGGTTGAGTGCATACATGTGTGGACAGACTCAGGTGTGGATAAATGCATTTAGGTTTAAGTCATATCAAAACTTGTTACAAAAATTAACCTAAAATAGGAAAAATGGAAATAAGCGAAAGCGGTCCAAATCTGGATCATCAATTTTAAATCTGAAATAAAATTCATGTGCAGATCCAAAACGAACGAAGGTGCACGTATACTCGCCGCGATAGCGAGCATACACACATGCGCGTAGGCACCACACTCTATCTCTCTCTCGCCAACGTCTGCATACCGCTACCTCCTTCTCGCGCATAACCACGTTGTTATCAACGGCTACCACGGTTCAATGGGCCTCGACAGTCCTACTCTTTTCTCTCTTCTCCTTCTCTTTCTTAGCTTTCCTCAGATAACTCCATCTCGCTTCTCGCCGTACAGCCTGCCTATCGTAAACGTTGCACTGCCTGACAGCACGAGCACGTGAGGCATCAAAACAATGCCACGTGCTTACTCAGCAATAGCGCGACTTTGAAATGCTCAATTTCTTATACTGAAAACTAAGGTTTGAAATAATAAACACTTAACTCTAAGTTGAAAATTCCAACCTGCATCAGCTCTGATGCAAACTGAAATTAAAATTTTCCTTCTAAAAGAATGTAAAAGACTTCAAAGCATTTTACTTCTGTAAAATGCTGACGAGGTTCCTGCCATATAGGTGCAAAAGTCCGAGCAAAGGCGTTTAGCTGCATAAATTCAGCACATCTACAAATTTAGTCGCAAGTCGCACGGCATATCCCTTCTTTCCTAGTCCAAATTCCGCAACTCTGCAAAAATCCCTACCTGATTTACCTAGACTATGAACTGTAACGGGAACGTTCCTTCATTGCGCCCTATCCCGGTTTAGCGGGACTATACTTTTCCCGGACCGGTAACGGGAGTGACGTTTTTTTCGTGTCCTATCCGGACTGATTAAAACAAAAATTACTTCGTTCCTTTTGGTTTCTTGAGTTTTCCTTTGATTATGTGACAACCAGCGGTAGTTTTAAGACAACAAGAAACTGGTGAGCCGTATGGATCCAATTTTACTTATATATTTCTTTTCTCCTGAATGTCTGACACGTTCTACCCATTGTAGAACATGCCCTTTTGTCTCTCATTTTTGAACACGTTGCAGTTATGTTATTTTGCTATTATGGAAAATAAATTCAGTGCTGGGAGAATTTTATAACTGAGAATTATTGTCGATATCACCCGTTTCGCAAAATCTCTTTTCTAAAATCTAGGGACAACGACTCTCGGTCGAGAGTAGGTGTACCAACCCACAACAAAAATTAAAGGATGACGAGCCTCTCGCCTTTCTTCAGTTTAGGGGAAACCTCCCCCAACGTACAGTATTAAAACAAAATTTTATCTCCGATTTAAATTTTATAATCAATGGAATTTCAGGCAGCTTATATCCGGAGATTTTTAAATGGGTACAAACTTTAATTAATTCGTACGTGACAAACTGATGGAGGCAGCGGTGGGGCCTACCTCTGCTGTTGTCCCCATTCGCTACTAGTAGCTTTTGTTACTAGGCAGCAATAAACAAAATTTTTTCAAAATTCTGAATTTTATGTGTGATTCGTCATTCTCAATTTCCGATCCAATCAACCCGATCCCATTTATTGACAAAGAGTCTCAATCAGCCCGGGCATCGCTCAAATCCGAAATTAAACCTTTCGCTAGGATTCTAAAAATCAAGGCTAGGACGAGGCAACCAATCGCCATAAACGTCCTCAATCCAGAAATATAAGAGAGATATCTACCTAGGATACACACCCCTGACGGAGTGTACCTAGGCGAGGCGGCCGTTTCCAACCACGAAGGAGTCTGCCATGTACTTGCCATCAACACCCGGGAGGAGGACGTGGAAGTAGAGGTGCCTGGCCAGGAAGTCCTGCCCTACGATTTTATTGAACCGTACGACGAAGAATCTACCAATTCCAAATCCGAATATTTGGCTAAGGATCTACGAAAGGCAATGGTTAGCTCCTACACGGACCGTGTTAAGGAAATTAAGGACAGCTTACGCATTTCAGGACTGACATCACATGAAAGAAACTACGTCCATAAATGGGTAGAAGACTTTGCCAACATTTTTCACATAAATGGCGAAAAGCTCTCAACTACGAACGTAGTCCAGCATAGGATCCCTACCACTAACGACGAGGTCAACGCAAGAAAGCAATATCGATATCCCTATGAGGCTGCGGATCAAGTTACCGTTTAAATAAAAAAAATATACGATAGCGGCATAATAGGGCATTCCCAGTCTCCTTACAACTCTCCCCTCTGGATCATCTCTAAGAAACTCGACGGATCCGGAGAGAGAAAATGGAGAGTAGTAATCGACTTTCGAGCTCTTAATGAGAAGGTCATAGGGGATGCATACCCCCTGCCCAACATCACGGACATCCTCGATCATTTAGGGGAGGCCCAGTATTTTTCGGTCCTCGATCTAGCCAGTGGATTCCATCCACTCGAAACCCACCCCGACGACAAGATCAAAACGGCGTTTTCTACACCTCGAGGACACTTCGAGTATCTGCGCATGCACATGGGCATTAAAAACACCCCTGCTAAGTTCCTACGACTAAAGGACACGGTGCTAAAGAGGATGCACGGCACCGAAGTGATCGTTTACCTGGATGACATCGTGGTTCATTCCAAGGATCTGGAACAACACGACTTGAAGATTAGAAGGTTGCTGTATTGACTCCGAGCAGCCAACCTGAAGCTTCAACCCGACAAGTGCGAATTTGTGCAAAAGGAAGTGGCGTACCTTGGCCATATTATTAGCCAAGAGGGGTTCAAAACCAAACCCGGCCAAGACAGAGGCAATACAAAATTTCCCTTGTCCAAAAAACGTACGCAACATTCGTCAATTCCTTGGGCCATCGGGCTACTATCGACGATTTATCCAGGACTATGCGAAAATCGCCAAGCCCCTAACCGACCTCCTTAAGAAGGATGTAAAATGGGAATGGGGTACAGAACAGGATGAGAGCTTCCATAAACTCTGTGACTCTCTTTGTAGCGAGCCTATTCTGCGGTACCCTGATTTTAGGAAAACCTTCAAGCTAACTACCGACGCCTCGAACCACGCTGTCGGAGCTATACTGACTCAAGACAAATTTCAAAATTACCAATACAAATTCGAATACAAACATGGAAAGCTGAACAGGGGAGTGGAAGCATTATCGCAAAATCCTTCTGACAAACCCCCTAAAAGTTCGGGGAAATAGGGGATTCGGAAAACCTGAATAGAACCCTAGGACCTCTCACACCTTCTCAGCCAACCAACCTCTCGAAGGAGAGGGCTCATTCACAAACGAACCCTCAGAGGGTACTGGTCCTGAGATGAGCGGGAGCCTCACGAAGCGGCCCCGAAGAAGCAATCTGCAGCACTAGGGAAAACGAAACCAACGGTACATAGGACAGTAGCCTTTAGGCCTGTCAAAAGAGGAGAAAATGCTCCTCTACCGTCAATCGTCATCCCCGCCCCAGTACCTAGAAAGCGAGGGAGGCCGAAGAAAATACCGGCTCCGGAAAGCGAATCCGACGTAGCCGATTACCGACCCCAAATCAACGGGGCCCTCGAAAGAAGTTACATAGTCCTGACAGATTATATTAAGCATTATGCTGACGATTATGATGATTGGGACCGATTGCTCCGTTTCGCCATGTTCGCTTATAATACGTCAGTACACGAAGCGACTAATTTCACGCCCTACGAATTGGTCTTTGGTTGAGTGGCAAGGACACCGAGCTCCTTCCCCCAAGGCGCAGAACTCGAGACCTACGGCTCCTATCTACGCGACCTGATGGTGCGGATATCAGAAATCCAAAAACTTGCGGCCGCAAATTTAATTAAAGCGAAAACGACTTCTAAAGAACAATATGACCGCAACGCCCGGCCCTTGAACGGAAAAATAGGGGACCAAGCCTACGTTATCAAGGAAGTGAGGGACGGTAAATTCGACAGCAGGGCCACAGGCCCTTACACAATAGTCGGGTTCACGGAGAATAACAACGTGATTCTCGAAACCGAAACCGGCGACCGGTTCGCCAAACATAAGGATAAGGCCTATCCTGTCTTGGACTTCCTTTCATTCTCGAAGAGAAGACCTAACGCATGTTCTTTCTAGGTACAATGATGAACCCATGGCTATCGATTTTCCTGCTCCCCATTACTACTTCGAAAGGCTCTGATTCCACCATGTATAGGGATACGCCTCTAAAAGCCAGTACAGGATTCTATTACGAGCACTTAGGACCGATGAGACGAGTAGCTGGGAAATGGAGGGTTACTGTATTTCTGGGCCTGAAGAAAATCCAAGGACCCTTGGATTCGTACCAACAACGATTCCAGCCCTTTTCAGATCTGTGTCTACCTGGATTCGGACTATTTTGCCTTCAGACGATCACCGATTACGGTTTTGACGCTAAATTCCTGGTAGCCGAAGACCTGAAGGAGGAGGTATCCAGCCCTGCCGCAGAGATGAAGGAGCGCACCAACAAGGCAATACTCCCCAACCTACCAATGGGAATGAGAAGACGACGAGCACAACCCCTACTGGGAATCCTAGCAGGGCTTATTGGACCAATAGCGGGTCTAATGACCTACAAAGACGGAGAGACCCTCGAAGCTAAAATTACCGAACTCAATCAGGCTCAAGACAACCTGTCCCATCTGTTTGGTAAGCAAACACACATAGTGAGAGCTCAGCTGGAAGGAATTCACGAACTCTCGAGGAGCAATAAGGAAAGACTAATTCGGCATGAAGGACTGACAGAATAACCTGAAATTGGAAAATCTCACGCGGACAGTTACTGAGCTTAAATACGCCGACGCCCAGACTCGCGTGCTCAGGACAGTAGACTCCAGCCTCGACAACTACATCCGTGCTACCCATCGTATCCTGGAGGTTGGTCACACGTCCCGCTAGGGGAAGATGCACCTCTCACTCTTCACGTCCGAACAATTGAAAGCAATTTATCGAGATATCCAGGACCATCAGGACTACCAGTTACATCCAGTACCTGTGTTTCAAATAGTACTAGGGAATGGCTCAGGGAGTGCCTACATCCTACCAAGGTACTCCCACATTGCCGTTCGAGAATCCCAAAGGACGTGCATTCTGCTGGACAGTCCTCGCGCAGAGTCCTGCAAAAGGACCCCCTACTATAGGATCTGTGATACTCGACTACTTCAATGGATGGCTCTATTCCCTAGCCGAGCCCCTGTCCGCCGAGCTGAAGTGCCCTAATCAAACTAAGACTCTTATCAGTTTGAAGGAATTTGGGCTAATACAAATTGCGCCTGGATGTCATCTCAAAACGCATGACAAAACATTCTACGGAGTAGCAAGCAGAACCGGATCAATGGAAGTTATCTACGAACCTCTCTTCCACCTCAATCTGGCTGACCTATCGCCACTTTTGAGGGAGCATGGGGATCCCACCGCGAAGGACGAGAAGCAAGAGCAACGCCTAGGGGATAGCTCCATCAAGGATGAAACCTTTCTCGCCAACGAGAGATCCTTGGACGACCTGAAAGAACAGATCAATGAAATGAATCAACGACATCAATATAAAGCTCACCACCTGATGCTGATCCAGGGTTCTTATGTCGGCCTAGCCCTTCTCGCTATAGGGCTATGTTTTTATTACTGCCACCCTCGTGCTAAGGTTGGAGTTGCAATGGTGAGATATCGCAGACGTAAGACCTCTAGAGAGAACCCCAGCAACAACCAGGCCAACAATGATGCTGAACGACCCTCGCAGAACCTCAAAGAAGCTTACGCCTATATCGAGCAACCCTCGAAAAACTAAGGCCCATCGACAAGCATGAGCAACTCCGCTTGTGAGAAGATACCCGCTGTGTCGCCGAGGGTTGCGATACTAACCTCGTCGCACGCCAGCCCATCCACATCGAAGTCAACGATTCAGCTCCCCACGCAAACGCTACAACAATTCTGAAACTAAGCTATGTATACTGTGTGTGTATGTGTATGGGTATGAATGGATAAAATGAGTCATTATTCCGTTAGAAACAGAGCTTCCCCATTAGAGGTCACAAAAAAAGAGAGAAGGAGTCGCAGAATGAAGGTTAGAATTTTGACGACAGCTTCATTTTCAAACAAGAAAATTAAATTTCTACAAAAAAATGAATTTTCTAACGAAGTCAAAATTGATTAAATTATTTTACGTGTACGCCTAAAATATCAGCATTTTGTAATCCAGTACACATGCCACTTTGGCAGCGCACACCAACATTCAAAAACAATTTTCAGGAACGAAAATAAATATTAGCACTTAAAAGTAGAAGCTTAAACGGAATGAAAAGGCAATACCTTTTCATTCCGCTTTTAATATTGTATCATTTGAAATTAAAAGTGTCTGAAATTGAAAATTTTTGAATCAGAAGCTCTCAAAATTGAAAAATATGGGACCACAATTCTAAAAAATTAGACATTTTTATGAAGAAGTAGTTGAAAATGTATCATCTCGAACCCAAAACGTTCAAAATTGAACAAATTTATTTCTAAATGAATAATCTCGATATTGAGTGAATTCAGATGAAAATTGCGATGAAAAAAAAACTGAATAAATTCTTTATTTGAGTTTGGAAACTGGACCATTTAAACATCAAAGCAATCGAAATTGAAATTTTCTAATTAAAAGAATTAAAAACTTTTCCATTTAATTAATTTTGAGCTCGAAGCCATTAAAATTTGACAAATTGAAATTGACAACTAGATTGAATAGTTCAAATTCAAAGCGTCTGAAATTGTATTATTGTAAATCGTTATAACATACAAAAAATTTATGATTTAATATTAATACTGGTTAGATTTAATTTAAAACTGAAGATATGTGTAATTACCAAGAATTGTAACTTTAAAACCTTTCCTTTTTTTTTAGTCAAATTCTTCAAAATTTCAATTATTTTACATGAATTTAAATCGTTCAAATATTAAAAATTGTCAATTTATACCTTTCAATCATCCACCATTTCCATTTGAATTGAATAATTAAAGTTTATGAAAGAAAAAATAAATTTGAAAATTGAGCGTTCAATATGAAAATTCACAACTCTAAATTACTGAGGTATCAGTTTCAGATCGTTCTACTTCAATTTGTTTGGATTTCTAAAAACTTCATCAGGTATTGTAATATCAATCAAATTCTTGAACTATGTGTTTGGAATTGCAAAAATTATCTTTGTCTAGAAATGGTCCATGCTGTAGAGTATTGAGTTTTTGTGTTAAATGTTCTTTGTGTTTCAAAAGAACCTATGATATTTGAGATTTTCAAACCTCATAAAGTCACAGAAAATTCGAAAGGGTAGATTTCTAATCAGAATATCAAGTAAAAAGTTTAATCTTTGATTAATATCAGCAATTTCACAATGTATGTCCCTTCTTTCTGTATTTAAAATTTTTATTTGGACTGTTTTAGATAATCTATTAACTCTATTTCTATTAATTGGATAAAAAGAATCTACGTTTCATAAATTTATTTATGTATTTCTTGAAATTCCCTGAAACTCTTCTTTTTAAGGTCCTGTGAAATCCATTGAATAACAAATTTATTAGAATCCCTTGGAATCTTTCAAAATATCCTAAAAACATTATAGGTCCTATAAATTCCTTCCCAATTGCCCAAAATTCTAAGAATTTTTCCATAACCATATGAAATTGAACATTCCTCGACATTAAATTTTTAACCCAAAAACGTTCATTTTCGAACAAAGTAATGAAATTTTTATTGCAAAGAAGGATGAATTTTGAATAATATGTAGTATTTGTTATTTCAATAAAAAGGATTTGAATTTTAAATGAAAAGTATAACAGTTAAATCGTCCATTGAAACTGAACTGAACTTTGTGCGATTCTTATGTAATTCTTTTGAAATTAGTAAATTTGAAATTGTTATCATATAACAAAAATTAGAATCTAATATTAGAATTGATTAGATAAATTTTTCTAAAATAAAAAATAAATAAATAAATTCACCGTGATTTTCGCCAGTTTTGTGTTATTGTGATATTGAAATTATAACCGTTCAAAATTAAGGAAATTATTCAATCATTAAGGTTTGAAATAGTTCAATTTGATTTATTTTGGTTTTGAATAGCACAATTTTTAACTTTAATTTCAATGCACGTAAGTTTTAACAGTTCATTTTTAATTATTACTCATTCTTGAAATCTTGCAAGCAATTATGTTTCAATTTTAAATAAGTCAGTTTTAAATCTTTAACAAAAAAAAAAAAACCGCAACTTCTAGCATTATTCAAAGAGAATATTATGAACAATCATTAAATTTCGAAGATGTTTAAATCCGAAATGTAGAATTTTCAACAAAACTATTAACTCTTAACGAAAAATGTAGTAATTGGTATTCAAACAACAACGAAAACGAACTCAACAAAATAGTCCAATTTTCCACCATAGAGATGAGGTTTCAAATCAAAGAACCAAATAATTGAATTTTTTTTTAAATTAACAAGGATCCATTTCCAACCTAAATTGAAATAGTTAAATTTTCATTAAAAAGAAAATTGTCAATTTCAGGAAACGAATTCTTCTACAAAACAGTTACATTTTCAAAAAAATGATTGAACTTTCAAGAAAAAAAGGTGTTGACAAGAAAGATATTTTAATTTTAAATCAGAAACAGTTGAATTTCTGGCAAAAATACAAATTTTCAAAAGAATACATAACATTTTCAATCAAATAGTTGAATTGTTAACAAATTTCGTACATTTTCTAAGATAGATGAACTTTTTTTTGACAAGAAAAGACCAATTTTTTCAACATTCAACCAAAAAAATGAATTTTCAACACAGCATTAACTTTCAACCAAGTAGTTAGACCTTTGACCAAAAGGATGACATTTTCTATATTTTTGAAATATGAATTTTTAAACAAATAGTAACATTTTTAGTCAAAGGGTTGAATTTTCTACCAAGAAAATAATTACTCTACCCCAAAAAAAGACGAATTTGAAATAAAATTGTTAAATATTGAAGCCAGAAGGAAGCATTACCTACAAAAATAGTTAAAATTCCAAACAAGCATATGATTCTTCAACTAAAGATTTAGATTTTTCATAAAGTAGTTCGACTTCGCAAGTAGGTTACTTTCTAACTGAAAGGAGGAAAACATTTAAACAAATAGTTGAATCATCAACCAGACGGATTAAATTCAAATCGAATAGGACACATTTTCACTCGAAACCAATGATTTAAAGAAAAAGAAAGAAAAAAGAAAAGTAAAACTTTCAATCAAACAAAAAAAGAATACATTTACAACTATATTTAAAATAGTTCAATATCCACTTAGAAGAAATGAAGTTAAGAAAACCAAAAAAAGCTGGACATTAAACCAATTACTTGAATTTTCAGATAAAAGGTTAAGACTTTAAGAAAGAATGTAAATTTTGAACAAAATACAATAATTTGTACCAATTAATGGAATTTTCAACACAAGGATTTAACTTCAACCAAAGGGTTTAATTTTCCCAAGAAAAATATTAATTTCAACCAAGAAGTTGAATTTTCAACTAAAAGGGATAAGTTTCAAAACGTTCAAAATTGAATAATTTTTTATTAAAATTTTGAAAATGTGATTACTTGAAAATTACAGGAATTTAAGTTGTAATATTTCTGATTAAAAGTGTTTCAAATTGAATAATTAAGAATTGGAAATTGGTGACGCATTTTTCAATTCGGAACGATTAAGATTTGATAACCTAAACTCATAATTAAACTAAACTTTGTGCAATCCTCATGACATTCTTCAAAATTTGAACTCAGCGCTGCCAAGAGAACCAACGTCAACCAAAAAGAGAAAAGGGGAACCAAAAACCGTAAATAGGTAAACTTAATTAATTGAAATTATGGAACCGCCATACATCTCTCTCTCTTTCTTGTGACCCTCTCTACTCATAAGTCGCCCTACATTTCGGGGACGAAATAATAAAATTCCGGTGTGGTTTGTTATGAGCGAGCCCCCCCCCCCCCTCGCTTGAAATATTATTTCAATCTATATTAATTCAAACTCTACGTAGATTACAAAGTCTCGCTTTGTTCGCTCGTAACCCGAGAGCTCATTATTGCAATGCCTACGTGACATTCCAAGCTCCCGAGGAACTAGCCTGCGAGCCTTATTTTAGAGTGAAGAAGGCTACAATCTAAAAGAAAAGAACAAAATGAAATAAAATTGCCCGAAATTGATTCTCGGACAATTTTCTTTTTTTTTTTAGGTGCTGAAAGGGAGGTTGATAGGGATGTGCAGTCCATTCAACTATGTAAGGGTGAACTGCACAAACCTCTGCGTGTGAAAGGTTGAGTGCATGCATGTGTAAACAGGCGCAGGTGTGGATGAATGCATTTAGGTTCAAGTCATATCAAAACTTGCTACAAAAATTAACCTAAAATAGGAAAAATGGAAATACGCGAAAGGGGTCCAAATCTGGATCATCAATTTTAAATCTGAAATAAAATTCATGTGCATTTCCAAAACGAACGAAGGTGCACCTATACTTGCCGTGATAGCGAGCATACACACATACGCGTCGTTAGCACACTCTATCTCTCTCTCGCCAACGTCTGCATAGCGCTATCTCTTTCTCGCGCATAACCACGTTGTTCTCGACAGCTACCACGGTTCAATGCGCCTCGACAGTCGTACTCTTTTCTCTCTTATCCTTCTCTTTCTTAGCTTTCCTCACATAAGTTCATCTCGCTTCTCGCCATACAACCTGCCTATAGTAAATGTTGCACTGCCTGACAGCACGAGCACGGTTGGAAATAATAAACACTTAACTCTAAGTTGAAAATTCCAACCTGCATCAACTCTGATGCAAATTGAAATTAAAATTTTCCTTCTAAAAGAATATAAAAGACTTCAAAGCATTTTACTTCTGTAAAATGCTGACGAGGTTCCTGCCATGCAGGTGCAAAAGTCCAAATTCCGCAACTCTGCGAAAATCCCTACCTGATTTACCTCGACTATGAACTGTCGAGGCGCATCGGACAAAAGTCAAAATCGCAGTTACTTGAGCAACTTGGTACGAGCCAGATTAGCTCCGACTATTGCCCGTCCGTACGTCGGGATTTCGAGTCAATCGGAAATTTTTTAAACGGCAACACGAACCCCCGTAAGTCGCAACGCGTCCTATTCCGGTTAAGCGGGACTATACTTTTTCCGGACCAGTAACGGGAGCGAGTCGCCGGGACGAATGGTTTGACTAATTAAAATCAGATTCGGAATTCGGACGTAAAGTGGAACTCTGCCCGACGAGAGGCAGGACCGTAACGGGAACGTTTTTTCATTGCGCCATATCCCGGTTTAGCGGGACTATACTTTTCCCGGACAGGTAGCGGGAGTGATGTTTTTTTTCGTGTCCTGTCCGGCCTGCTTAAAACAAAATTAGATCAGCCTAGAAAATTTTACTTTTTCTCGAATCTCAAAACGAGACAGAGTACTTTTCTCGGAAGGCTAAGATTTTCTTTTATGAGAACTAGATAAATTTTCTATTTCTCATAAAAGTGAATCTAGAGAGATAGTAGATGCTCGCTTGTTGTGTGGCTTTCGCGAGTACCTAAGGAAAAGACTAGAGTGGGTTAATAAACCCACGAAAAGAAAAGGTTTTTGCCCGCTTGTTAACAAAGCAAGAAATAAATTAAAGAACAAAAATTACTTCGTTCCTTTGGTTTCTTGAGTTTTCCTTCGAGTATGTGACAACCAGCGGTAGTTTTAAGACAAAAGAAACTGGTGGGCCGTATCGATCCAATTTCACTTATATCTTTCTTTTCTCCTAAATGTCTGACATGTTCTACCCATTGTAGAACGTAACCTTTTGTTTCTCATTTTTGAACACTTTGCCGTTATGTTATTTTGCTATTATGGAAAATAAATTCAGTGTTGGGAGAATTTTACACCTGAGAATTATTGTCGATATCACCCGTTTCGTAAAATCTCTTTTCTAAAATCTAGGAACAACGACTCTCGTTCGAGAGTAGGGGTACCAACCCACAACAAAAATTAAAGGAAGACGAGCCTCTCGCCTTTCTTCGGTTTAGGGGAAGCCTCCCCCAACGTGCAGTATTAATACAAAATTTTCTCTCCGATTTAAATTTTATAATCAATGGAATTTCAGGCAGCTTATATCCGGAGATTTTAAAATGGGTACAAAATTTAATTAGTTCGTACGTGACACTGTGTTGCGGACGGAGACAACTGTTACTCTTTATTCTGTTTTAGATTTCTTATTTGACCGTCCATCTGACTTTAATTTATTTCAGTCACAGAATGATATGGGCGGGATGTTGATACTTTTTTGAGCCTATTCAATTTTATTTAGTTAAAATCTAAAATAAGTTTGATAATTCTGAAATGTTTATTATTTCTAATAAGGTTTGTGATTTTTGAGTGTTTGTCCCTGACGCTATTGCTCCGCGCGGTCAGTTTTCTCAGGGTCTGTCGCTCGAACCCCCTCGACCGCTGGTGTGAAGCGGTAGTAATGTCATTTAGGTGGCTCGCTCAGTCGGCTGGGCGTTGTAGAACTTTCTTTTTTCAGTTCAATATCGATTTCCATGCAGGTACTCGTGGACTTTTCTGAAACCAAGTTCAACGCGCAACATTCTTTAAATTTATATTAATTACTGGTTCAAGTTCTGTGAAAAAAACAAACAAATTGAGACACAAGTCTCTTTCGTACCGCGCTCGCGATTGTTTGTGAATTCCAAAGTCCACAACGACCCTAAAGCGGGACACCTCGGAGTAGCCAAGACTCTCACTCGTCTCGCTAGGCACCACTACTGGCCAGGAATGCTGAGGATGGGCGCACAACACGTCCGAAACTGCGAAAGCTGCCAAAAATTCAAGGCCCAACAACAGGCCCCAGCTAGGACCATGCACGCTAACGTAGAGGGACCATGGGAGATGGTTTCCGTGGACCTGATTGGCCCATTACCCCGGTCAACGGCAGGACACACTTGGCTGCTGGTCATGCAAGACCGCTTTACCAAATGGGTGGAAATCTGCCACCTGAGAAAAGCATCCGGTCCAGCGATAGCCAAAGGCATCAAGGACCAAATCTTTCTGCGTCACGGATGTCCCAAAACTTTAGTCTCCGATAACGGCCGTCAATTTATAGGCAAGGAAGTAAAAAGCCTCCTACAGGAATCGCACATCGCACACCGCTTAACACCACCGTATTCGCCGCAGTGCAACCCCGTCGAACGCGCGAACAGAGTCATTAAAACCATGATCGCCCAAAACATAAAGAAATCCCAGAAAACATGGGACCATTTCCTTCCGGAAATCCAGTTTGCCTACAACACGGCAACCAGCACATCGACAGGATTCTCCCCAGCCTACCTAAACTACGGCAGAGAACTACGCACCCACGGCAGCCTTGCAGACGAAACAGCGTTTCCCACCAGAGAGAAGCACCAACACCGCCTCGAAAATCTGCAGGCTGCACTGGAACTCGCCCAAAGCCAAATAGCACGGAGTTTCCAGAAACAGCAAGGACACTACAACCTACGACGAAGAAACTGGACCCCTCAAATTGGTGACAAGGTGCTGAAAAAAACGCACTACCTGTCGAAAAAAAATCGACCACTTCAACGCCAAACTCGCCGAAAAATTCGAGGGACCATTCACTGTCTGGAAAAAGGTATCAAGCGTTATTTTCGACCTGAAAAGCGAAAAAGGAGTTCTTCATCGACATATCCACGTCAAAGACCTGATTCCCTACAGGGAGGACACCCCACAACCGGACTTCCCACCACAGGACTCCCCACCATCAGACTGCCCACCACCGGACTCCCCACCATCGGACTCCCCACCACGGAACTCCCCACCACGGGACCCTCCACCACCAGAACCTCGCACCGCAAACAGCAGCTAAGCCCAGCAACCACAACGACTGACCGCTGACTAGCACCCGAGCCAGCATCGATGGACAGCTTCGAATTCGAAATCTCCGAGATGGAACGGGAGCTGGAGTCCGACGGCTTCACGAGGTTCCGGGAGGTCGGGCCGACGTACACCAGGGAAGAAGAAACTCCCACCAGCCAGACGTTCACCAACCACAATGCCATGGAGGAGGTCTTCCGGAGAAAAAAAAACCGGACAAAGGTGTCCACGGGAAAGGTCCGTCGAGAAGTGCTCTGTCTGTCCTCGAAATACCAGGGACAAACAGCAACACGCCCTCCAACTCACCTAAGACATACCACCAAACAAGGGGTACACAACATCCGGCCACGCCAAACACCTTCCCCGGCAACGCACCAAGTAGTCGAAGCTGACCAGCCCATCGCAGCCGCCGACACCGTCGCTGATACCGCCACCACCAACGCTGCCGTCGAAGCCGCTGAAACCACCAATACCGACACCGCCGACTCCTCAACACCCCTCAGGACACAGACACTGGGGGTACCATTGATACCGGTTCCCCCAACTCCAGCCACCATCCCTGAAACAAGCATCCAAAGATCGATGATAATCATCACGTTTCCAGGACAGGTGTCTTTCCAGGTGCCCCTAGGCACGCCCCGTTGGCGAGGACGATACCAGGGACGCCGCTACAGGATGCGCTTTGCCCCGAATGGATTCATCCGAACCATCAACGTTTCCGAATGAAACGAAACTTTCTTGTTGTTGTTCTCTTTTTTTTGTTTGTTTCTTTTTTTCTCGTTTTTGTTTTTTTTTCTTCTCTTCTTCCTTTAGCTCATGCGTTTTTTTTATACACCGGTTATTGATACTGCGTACACTTTTTTTTCTTCATGCGTTTTTTTTTTCATATTTTTATACCGGTTATCGATACTGCGTAAACTCTAGAGCTCCGTTAGGTTTCGCTCTCCGAAATGGGGGGGAAGTGTAACGAGAGGTTACACACACGCGCATGCTTGCGCTTACACATAGCAGAATCACGCCACCGAGTCCAAGCGAACCTCGATCCCCACTCTATCCCCCACCAATGACCGCCAGCAGACACGAGCCACTCCTTTAAGAGTAGCGACGCGAAACAAGTTTGGCAGTCGAGCCGGGTGCGGCGAACCGAGTAGATCGGTGAGCTCTCGCCCGGTGAAGACTCCGGCCTCTCTCCCTACCGATAGGCGCTCCTATGGTAGGCAGAGACTAACATGACCCGTACCGAGGGTGTATGGTTTCGATTACCGATGGGTGCTCCCA
>CAKNYM010042105.1:0-14912 GCA_932195095.1 Andricus curvator | reverse complement strand
AATGAAATATTTTATTGAACAGTAAGGAAGCTATGGTAACGCATAATATTTGAAAATACGGTTTTTTATAGTAAAACTTTTTTCATTAACATAATTCAAAGTTGATGCATGAATACAAAAGATTCCTTGGTTCGAGAAGAATTGATTGACCTATCATAATAATAGATTTTATTGAAGAGTATGGAAGTTATCGTCATTTATATTATATTTAAAATCGATTTTTATAGTAGAAATTTTCTCATTCTCATAATTTGAAGTTGATGCGAGAATAGAAGAGATTTGTTGATTCGAGGCGAATCGATTAACTTATAATATTGGAACATTTTATTGAAGAGTAAGAAAGCTATGGTAATGCTCTACAAAAATTTTGTTCGGGGTACATGATTTCGAACCGAATCCAAAAAACTTCTGTCTTGGATATTATGGAATGACTTGAACTGTTTAGGGCATGAATAAGTGATCTTTTGAATGCATTTTAGTAATATATTTTAAAATAATACTCAATTCAAATTTCAATAAGGTTAGTGGAAACTATGCAGGAGTATTGTAACTTTGTGGTGAAGTTCATTTGAATTCATCAGAATTTAGCACAAAAAATTTTTATTCAATTTGATTGCAATATTTGGAAGAACATTTAGCACAACAGGTCGGAATTTTGTCGAAATATTAGGAATGACAGACGAGTTTCTTCTATAGAAATGAAATTTGATCTTGGTTTATTTCGGCAATTTAATTAAAGCTTCAGTCTTAATAAAGAATATGTTTCAAGTCCAAGACTTTGTATTTATGATTTCTGATAATAAATACTCAGTGCATCTTTTATAGTCTAAGGCTAACAAACTAACACACTAGCAAACTACCACACTAACACATTAGCCAACTGTCACACTAACAATATAACACACTAACAAACTAGCAAACTAACAAACTAACGAACTAACACACTCACATACAGGCAGAAAAATGAGCGAAAAGCTTTTTTTTTTGTTCAGAGGGTCTCAAAACGTGGACATTTGACAAAAACGGGGGAGGGTCCAATTTTACACAAATATAATACCTTCTCTGATGAGAATGTAAAAATATCCACAAAAACAAAACTTTTTCACAATTTTCAAGAGATTTAAGAAAATTTTCAAATATTTTGAAGGATTTAAAAAGGAATTTCAATAAATCTCACGGAGTCTATGACATTTTCGATGACTAGGGTAATTTTGAAGATTGTATTAAACACTGTGGGCTTGGATTAAGTTCAAGCCAAAAGACTTGCACCTATCGGCTTTCTTCTAAAATCATTTCAGTGGTGCATCACATTATTTTTGAACCAAAATGACAAAATTCGCTCAAGGGATTATTAAATAAACTTAATTTTTATTTTAACTTGAAGGTTTCTACGTATATTTTCGTAACAATAAGTTCAAGGTGGTCCTCTTCGGGCTTTGAATCGGTGATTTAACATTGAGAAAAAGTATATATGAGATGAATTTTGAACTCAAATAATGAATTAAAAAATATATAATTTTCCCAAATGATGATATTTCAACCAGGAAGAATTATGTTTCTAAAGTGAAATAGTTAAATTTTCAACTGAAGCGGAGAATCTTAAAAAAATAAATTCTTAACAAACTAGTTCAACTTTCAACCAAGTAGTTGAATTTTCAACCAAGAAGATACATTTTTCAGCAAGAAGATTCATGTTCTACCAAAAGCACGAATTTTCAACAAGATATGTTAATTTTTAACAAATATTTAGAATTTTAGAGCCAAAAAGACGATAATTATCTGCAAAAGGGTTCAATTTTTAACCCGAAAATATGATTTTTTGACAAAGAAGTATATAATTTTCTACCAAAAAGTTAAACTTTCCTGAAATAGTTCAATTTTTAACAAAAAAGTTAATTTTCATCAGAGTGGTTTAAATTTTTAAGAAAGTCTCGAATCTCCAAACGAGCCAGAATAATTTAGACACAAGCAGTTAATCCAAAAAATGAATTTTCAACCATGAAGATTAATTTTGACCAAAGCGACGAATTTTTAACAAAACACATGAAGTTTGAACTAAAAAAGGTCAATTATCAGCACAAAAATATACATTTTCAACTAAAAATAAAAAAAAACCAACAACAAAAAAAAATTCAAACAAAATTTAACAAAAGAGAAGAATTTTTAACTGTAATTATGAATCTTAAAAGAATGACTTTTCAGCCAAAGAGTTTCACCCGAGAGAAGATCTTTAAATCCAGAAGATTAATTTTCTAAAAATGGAATAGTTAATTTTCAATCAAGCAGATGAACCTACAATAAAAAAAATGATTTTCAACAAAGTATTTCAACTTTCAACCAAGTAGCTAGATTTCTGATAAAAAGATGACTTTTTAACAAAATAGTCGCATTTTCAAAGTCTTCATTTCGATCAATTTAAAATTAGAAATTTACGAAAAATACAAAATTTCAAAATAATACGAACAATTTTTAAATACAAAGACAAAAAAGACAAATCAAATTTTGTATTCGAAATGATAATTTTTCGATCTGGAAAAGGAAGGGAAAAGTTCTGTCGCACCCGATGCCTCTCCCAGCTTTATAATTTCTTTATAAGAATTGTCCGAATTATTTTATTTGAAAATTTATGATCAAAAAGTCTTTTCTATTTATGCGTCAACTTTGAATTATGTCGATGAAAAAAGTTTTTTTTTTTTTGAAACAGATGATTTAAATATTATAAATGAGCATAACTTCCTAAATCTTCAATTAAGTGTATTAATATTATAGGTCAATCGGTTCGTCTCGAATCATTAAATCTTTTCTGTTCTTGAATCAGCTTTGAATTACGTTATAGAAAAAAGTTTTACTATAAAAAACCGATTTTCAAAATATATAAATTACCATAACTTCCCTACTCTTTAATTAAATGTATTAATAATATAGGTCAATCGATTCGTCTCGAATCAACACAACTTTTCTGTTTTTGCATCAACTTCAAAGTATGCCAATGAAAAAAGTTTCACCGTGATAAAACGTGTTTTCTAATAATATGCATTACCATAGCTTCCTTACTCTTCAACAAAATGTATCAATGTTTTAGGTCAATCGAATCGCCTCAAACCAAGGAATCTTTTATATTCATGCATCAACTTTGAATTATGTGAAGAAAAAAGTTTTACTATAAAAAGCCGTATTTTCAAATATTATGCATTACCATAGCTTCCTAACTCTTCAATAAAATGGATTATTATTATTATAGGTGAATAGATTCGTCTTAAATCAACAAATATTTTTTGTTTTTGCATCAGCGTTGAATTATGTTAATAAAAAACGTTTTACTATAAAAAACCGATTTTCAAAATATATAAATTACCATAAATTGCCTACTCTTCAATAAAATGTATTAATATTTAGGTTAATTGATTTAACTTGAGCCAACGAACCTTTTATATTCCTGCATCAACTTTGATTTATGTTGAAGAAGAAAGTTCTTCTATAAAAAACCGTATTTTCAAATACTATACATTACCATAGCTTCCTCACTCCTCAATAAAATGTATTAATATTATAGGTCAATCAATTCGTCTTGAATCAACATAACTTTTCTGTTCTTGCATCAACTTTAAATTATGTTAATGAAAAAAGCTTTAATATAAAAAATCGTATTTTCGAATATTATGCATTACCATAGCTTCCTTACTCTTCAATAAAATGTGTTAATATTATATGTCAATCGATTCGTCTCGAATCAGCACAACTTTTCTGTTCTTGCATCAACTTTAAATTATGCCAATGAAAAAAGTTTCACCGTGATAAAACGTGTTTTCTGAAAATATGCATTACCATGGCTTCCTTACTCTTCAACAAAATGTATCAATGTTAAAGGTCAATCGATTCGTCTTGAAGAAATACAACTTTTCTGTTCTTGCATCAACTTCAAATTATGTCAATGAAAAAATTTTTACTATAAAAAAACAAATTTTCAAAATATATAAATTACCATAACCTCCCTACTCTTCAATAGAATATATTATTATTTTAGGTTAATCGAATCGCCTCAAACCAAGGAATCTTTTACATTCATGCATCAACTTTGAATTATGTGAAGAAAAAAGTTTTACTATAAAAGACCGTATTTTCAAATATTATGCATTACCATAGCTTCCTCACTCATCAATAAAATGGATTATTATTATTATAGGTCAATAGATTCGTCTTAAATCAACAAATCTTTTTTTTTTTTTGCATCAGCGTTGAATTACGTTAATAAAAATAGTTTTACTATAAAAAACCGATTTTCAAAATATATAAATTACCATAAATTGCCTACTCTTCAATAAAATGTATTAATATTTAGGTTAATTGATTTAACTTGAGCCAACGAACCTTTTATATTCCTGCATCAACTTTGATTTATGTTGAAGAAAAAAATTCTTCTATAAAAAACCGTATTTTCAAATAATATACATTACCATAGCTTCCTTACTCGTCAAT
Organism: Andricus curvator; assembly: GCA_932195095.1. Lineage (NCBI taxonomy): Eukaryota > Metazoa > Arthropoda > Insecta > Hymenoptera > Cynipidae > Andricus > Andricus curvator. Next base: position 10,436 of record CAKNYM010042105.1, on the reverse strand, counting down.
AAAATGTATTAATATTATAGGTCAATCAATTCGTCTTGAATCAACATAACTTTTCTGTTCTTGCATCAACTTTAAATTATGTTAATGAAAAAAGCTTTACTATAAAAAATCGTATTTTCAAATATTATGCATTACCATAGCTTTCTTACTCTTCAATCAAATCTATCAATGTTATAGGTCAATCGATTCATCTAGAAGCAACACAACCTTTTTGTTTTTGCATCAACTTCAAAGTCTGTCGATGAAAAAATTTTTTCCGTACTAAAACGTGTTTTCTAAGATTATGCATTACCGTAGCTTCCTTACTCTTCAATAAAATGTATCAATGTTATAGGTCAATCGATTCGTCTTGAAGCAATGCAACTTTTCTGTTCTTGCATCAACTTCAAATTATGTCAATGAAAAAAGTTTTACTGTAAAAAAAAAATTTCAAAATATATAAATTAACATAGCTTCCCTACTCTTTAATAGAATGTATTATTATTTTAGGTCAATCGATTCGCCTCAAACCAAGGAATCTTTTATATTCATGCATCAACTTTGAATTATGTTGAAGAAAAAAGTTTTACTATAAAAAACCGTATTTTCAAATATTATGCATTACCATATCTTCCTCACTCTTCAATAAAATGGATTAATATTATAGGTCAATCGATTAGTCTCGAATCAACAAATCTTCTCTGTTTTTGCATTAGCTTTGAATTATGTTAATGAAAAAAGTTTTCCTATGAAAAACCGATTTTCAAAATATATAAATTACAATAAATTGCCTACTCTTTAACAAAATGTATTAATATTTAGGTCAATTGATTTAACTTCAACCAAGGAATCTTTTATATTCTTGCATCAACTTTGAATTATGTTGAAGAAAAAAGGTTTACTATGAAAAACCGTATTTTCAAATATTATGCATTACCATAGCTTCCTTACTCTTCAATAAAATGTATTAATATTATAGGTCAATCGATTCGACTCGAATCAACACAACTTTTATGTTCTTGCATCAACTTTGAATTATGCTAATGAAAAAAGTTTTACTATAAAAACCCAATTTTTCAAATATTATTCAGTGCTAAAAAAATGCATAGATATTTTTAGAAATCCTTCAATCAATTTCAAGATATTAGTGTAAAAAAAAGCCCTCCAAATTTCATCAATTTATCTGCAACCATTTTCTAGTTATCGTGTTCACAAAAAAGTGTGACATCCACACACACAGACACACACATCCGGACAATTGCTTAGTACATTGTATAAGACATTTTGAAATTGAGGAAGGCTTAATTGAATGAATTTAACAATTTTGGAATATGTTACCATTACAAAGCTTCTTTTTTGAGGAAACATAATTTCAACCAAATACTAGAATTTTAAACCAAACGAGATAAATTCCGAACCAAAAACATAATAGACTTCTGAACCAAAAAGTAGTTGATTCTTCTTTATGGTTTATGGTCACGTTTACTATCGTGAAAAACGTGAAAAAAAAATGGTTTTAGAGTGTCTCTTGATTAAAAATTTTGAATCACAAACAAGTTGCTAATTACATTTCGCTCATAATTGACCAACTTCTGGGAGTATTATAATTAGATAATGGATCAAACTTTTGACCGAAATGCATTATTCATAACATCAGAACGATACATCTATGTCACTTGATATAAAATTTTTCAGAACTAAGTGATAGATTGTTCATATAAATCAATTATGGTCCATAAAGAATTTTAAGTGCTGAAAGCAGAGAGTACCTATTGAAGTGTCTTTTATGAAAACTTTAATTATTTCACCAATTCATTATTTATTGTGGAAAATAATCTATCACTTAATAATAATCCAAAATCATTTGTTCAAACACACATCAGATTTGGGTAGTAACTTTTCACGATTTTTTCAGTAGCTTGGAAATTTAATTTAAGTTACTTTAAAGCCAGTTTTTTTTTGTACATCTCTTATTAAGAGAGATTTATGAATCAGTTATGGGTAGGAAAAAATATCTTTTTGTTGAGGATTCAGCTGTTTTTTCCAAAAATTCATCTTTTTGGCTTGAAAGTTCAACAATTTAGTCAACATTGTTTTTCTTTTTTTTTCAAAATTCGGCTTTTGCGTTTCAAAATTTATCTCTTTTGAAAAAAACTCATTTTTTGGTTGGAAATTCAACCATTTTGGTAGAAAATTATTCCAATTTGGTTGAGGATTCAGCTATTTTTTTAAAATTTGTCTCTAAAGAATTAATTTTTTTTTTTTTTTTTTTTTTTTTTTTAATGTCGAAAATATAATAAAGGATCTTCTTAACAACATGATCGAGGTCTCTTTATCTGGTCTGAAGTATTGAATATTATACCTTTCACATTATTTATAATAAAAACAAAATAGTATGAAATTTTTTTTAAATTCCTAAAATTTTCAAATCAGTTCCAGTTTCAAAAAAAATTTAATTTTGCCCGGACACTAGAGCCATCTTTGCGGGTCAATGGTGCCACCCTTTGTGGAAATTTCAGTTATTCGAAAGCTATCAAATCTCGATAAAATCGCCGAAACGACCAAAGTTTTAATGGACTTGGCCTCTCCTATTTAATTAACTAAAATATACTCTGCGAATGTGTAATTACAATCTGGGCTGACTTATAACTGGCAGATTCTTCCTTCGTACATGCCTTCTGAAGTTTCCTCATTTCATTCTACAAAGCAAGAACTTATGCGAAAGAAAAATAAAGGAAAGAAATTTGTAGTCTAATAATAGTAGATAATATTTATTCTAGCCAGTCATGAGATCCCGCAAAAATTTTTGTAGATTTAAAAATTAGTTAAAACTTTAAAAGATTTTAAAAAATTATAAGAAAATTTAGATTTTTGAAGATTTTGAACAAAAAGCTTTTCAAAAATTTTGAAATGGTTCTAGAATAAAACAAAATTGCCTCATGATTAACGAAAAAACTTATACCAATTTTTAATTTTGAAAAATTAATTTCGAAAGATATTTAAAACTTTTACAGTCTAAACGATTTCCTGAAATTCGGAAAACGAATCTAAAATAACTACAGGCAATATTTTTCAATTTTGCAATATCACTAAATTAAAAAAAAAAACTCGAGTAAGTTTAGGAGATACACAGAAATTTTGAAAAAATAAAAAAATAATTTGAAACTGAAAAATATTTTACAAAATTTTAAGCAAAATTTAGATTTTTTAAAATTTCAAACCAAAAGATCAGTAGCTTTTTAACAGTTTTGAAAGTTTTCAAGAGAATACAAAAATTGCCTCAGGATTTCTGGAAAAATTTTTCATATATTTTTTTCTGAAAAATTAATTTAAAAAGTATATTTTAGAAGATTTTAGAACATTTCAAAAGATTTTCAGACTTGACAACAAATAATTCGGCAGATTAAAAAAAAATTTCAATCATATAATTTTTTTCCTAATTTCAGAAAAAATTCGAGTCATTTTAAAATATATATCCAACGTTTATATTTCAAATTTTTCCCTAAAAAATCCCTAAACTTGAAAATATTTTTAAAGGATTTTCAAAAATGTAAATTTTTGAAGATTCTAAAAAAAATTGAAGAAGCTTTTCAACAATTTTAAAAGAATGCAAAAGAATAAAAAAAATTCTTATGATTCCTGCGGATATTTTAAATAATGTTTTTATTTAAAAAAATTAATTTGAAGCGAATATTTAAAAATATTTCAAAACATTCTGAAAATATTTCCAAAATTTCTAAAAAATAATTCGGCAGATTTTAATAGAAATTTTTTAGTCAATCAGATTTTCTTTCATTTTTAGGAAAAATTCAAATCATTTTAAATGATATTTAGGAGGTTTACGTTTCAAATGATTTCCTAAAATTTTCTAAAAATATTGTAAACAATTTTAAAACAATATTTTTCAATTTCGCAAGATCACAGAATTAAAAAAAAAAACTAAATTTGAGAGATATTTGGAAGTTTTAGAAATTGAAAAAGAATTTGAAAGTTGAATATATTGAAAAAAGTTTTAGCCAACTGTAGATTTTTGAAATTTTCAAAAAAAAAAAAAGTTTAAAAGCTTTTCAAAAATATTGAAAGGTTTTACGAGAAAAAAAATGTCTCATGATTTCTGGAAAAATTTCGAACAATTTTTTATTTTGAAAAATTAATTTTTAGAGAATATTTTGAGAGATTTTAAACCATTTCAAAAGATATCCAGGATTGCCGCCAAAAAAATCCGGCAGATTTTAGGGCAAATTTTTTAGTTATGTTGACTTTTTTTAAATTTCCGAAAAATTCGAATTATTTTAAAATATATTAAAATGGCTTACATTTTAAATAATTTCCTGAAGTTTCGAAAATACTTGTACATAAATTTAAAAAATATTTTCCAATTTTGCAATATTAAAATATTTATGATAAAAATTAAATAAAAAGTAATTTAAAAATTGACATCTTTTTTCAAATTTCAAACAAAATGTAGATTTGTGAAGATTTTTAACCAGTTTAATAATATTTTTACCAATTTTGAAAGGTTTCAAGAGTTTCTTATGATTTCTGGGAAAATTTTAAATGATTTTTCATTTTAAAGAATTAATTAGAAGAGAATACATATTTTAAAATATTTTCAAAGATTTTAAAAGATTTCCAGAATTGCCAATTTTTAATGATTTTTTATTTAAAAAAATTAATTTCAAGAAAATATTCAGAAAAATTTGAAAAAATTTGCAGAATTTCCAAAAAATAATCCGGCAGATTTTGAGACTATTTTTTTATTTATTCAGAATTTTTTTTAAATTTAGAATAAAATCAAACAATTTCAGAAAATATTTAAAATGTTTGAATTTCAAATGATTTCCTAAAATTTCTAAAAAGAATGTGAATTAATTTAAAGCAAAATTGGTCAATTTTGCAACATTACAAAATTTTATAAAAATTCAAGTAAGTTTAAGAGCTATTTAATAGTTATGAAGAGACATAAATAATTCACAAATTATAATAATTACACAAGTTATTGAATTGTTAATTTAAGGTGATTTTTTTTATTGAAAAAAATTAATTTTGAAAGTACCTTTAAAAATATTTTTAAACATTCCGAAAACTTTCAAAAAAAGTATCTTGGAAGTTTTTAGTGCAATTTTTTAATTTTGCAAAATTTGAAATCAAAATAGGAAAAATTCGAATACATTTAAAAAAATTTAGAATTTCAAACGATTTTCTAAATTGTCTTAAATATATTTCAGCAAATGTATAAAATATTTGTAATTTTTTCCAGATTTATAACAACTCTAAATGTAACTTAAACTGACTCAAATTTTTCTAAATATTTTATAAAACCCAAAAAAAACAATGTTTTATAAATTTTCTAGAATCTTGCTCAAATTATCTAGAATCTTCCAAATTTTGGATTCATTTTCTTTAAAATGTTGTAAAAATTATATTACAATTATGTATATAATTTTTATTATTTATTAAAAATTATTTTTCCCTTCAAAGAGAAAAACTATTCACTTGATTTAGATTTGAGTTGAATTCAGACTAGACTGAGGATTCTCCCCTGACTGGAGTATAAAAGAAATCAAGAACTCGGAAAGTTCGCAATCACCGAAAGCAATCACTTTAAGTAAGATCGTGGTACCACTCACTAAAAATATAAAGGCCTCTTCCAAAATAAAATTAAGGGAGGCCTTTTAACAGAATTCTATTAGGAAGAATGTTCTTAGAGCTAATGGAATTTCAAAGTTTCAGTTAATGTTCGTAAATTTCTCTAGATTACCTTAATTAAATTTAAATAAAGTATTCTCTTAAAATATATGAGAAAACTTTATTTTGAGGCTCAATTATTTTTATCAAAGTTAAAATATTTCATCCACTTCTCACCCATTCCATCCTCCCCTAAAATCTTTACTTTCTCTTGCCAGCTTCCTTTATTTGTTATTCCTCTCCTACAACCTTCCCATACATACTCCCATATTCCTTCTTCCACTCAAACATTCTGCACTTTCTGTTCTCCTTCTTTTCCCAATAGATCCCCTCTCCTACTTCGCTTCCCAATCTTCATCTTGCTATTCTGGTCTGTCATCTCTCTCCCCATCCCTTTTTTCGTACTCCTTTCTTTTTTATCATCTTATGCAATTTACTGTATTTTGATTCCTCAATCATTCCCCATCTGTCCATCAATTGTCTTCCCTATCCTTTCTTTCTTATTCTTTATAGCTTACTCCATTCCCCTCTCCTATATGTCTAACACTGAAAAATCCTCTTCTTTCTTCTACCTCCTTCAAACACTTTTTCGCTCACTCACCTCCCTTTCACTACCTTAAGTTCGTATCAAATTGCCATGCCCTCTTTCTCGGTTCCCTTTGCACTTCTTCTCTCACAGTATATCCAGGAGTCCTTCTACCTCTAGTTTCCATCTTATAAACCTTTCCTGTAAACTCTTAATCTCTTTCCTTTCCTTCTATCCTCATATCTCTGCTCCATAACCTAATACCGGCTATACCAGGGTATCAAATAAACACATACTCCTTCCCGAATCTTCTGGAACCTCCTTTTTCCTGTTCTTCATATCTGTTTCATTGCCCGGGCCGTTTTTTCATACTTTCCCTTATATGAGCTCTATGATCTCATTTGTTTGCAAGGTATACCCCAAATATTTGAATTCCTTCACTTCTTATAACTTTACTTCCTGCCAGTCCATTCCTTCTTTCTTCCCCCTCCTTTTGTAAACCTCATTATCTTTGTCTTGCTGAATTTAAATTGATTTTTTCCCATCTAAGGATTTCTCCAATCCTGTAATCAAGCCCGTCATCCCTTCTTCATCCTCTGCCATCAACGCGATATCGTCCGCGTAGGTGTATATATTTTTTCCTCTCCCATCCTAACTCCTCTCAACACTTTCTTCTTCATTTCTTCTTCTAAGTCTGAGACTAATATATTAAATAAAAGTCGGCTGAGAGGAAGTCGTTGCCTTAACCCTCTCACTAACTAGAAACAATCTCCTACTTTCTCTCCTACCTCCATAACTCTGGCCAACCCTCTTCTCTCCATAGTCTATTACACATTATTCATGCCTATTCCTTTAGTTCTGTCCCTTCATATTTCCAGATTTCATTCGGAATTTCATCTATACCAGGTGCCTTCCCATCTTTCATTATTCCTAACACCTTAAACATTCCTTTCCTTATGTCTTCTTCCTCGTCTCATTCTCTACCATATTTTCCTCCTTCCTAACTTTCCTCTTCACCCCTGTTAGCAAATCCATAAAATATTTTTATATTCTACCATCTCAATATCCTAGTTTACTCTTTTCCTTCTTTTCCTCTCTCTATTTATTACCTTCCAAACCTCTTCTTTCCTCCTAGTACTCTCCGCCTCTTTCTCAAACCTTTTATTTTCCTCCTCTTTCTTTTCATCATAGAAGTCAGTATACTCTTTTTTTCTCCTATATTCTTTTCCACTACTTTTCCATTTTTTCTATGGAAAACAAGCACGTTTTTGGACAAAAATCGACCGAAAGCCCAATTAAGAATTAATATCGATTTTTAAAGTGATAACTTCTTATGGCACGTTGTGAACTCGCAATACTGACAGGATTTAAGGGGAAATACGGGTAACGCTTCACGGGTAACTCTTCCTCTCGTATATCTCTTCTTATATTCTCCCACTGACTGACTCTTTCATTTCCTCTCCCTTTCTATCTCTCCTCCGCTTCTTCCACTTCTCTCCCTCTCGCCTCTCGCCTCTCTCTCACTCATACAATATGGTACAATATGATACAATGTGATACCATATCATATAATATGATACATTATCATACAATATGATAAAATATGATACAATATGATGCCATATGATACATACTAATACAATGAGATACAATATCATATAATATGATGGATTATGATACGGCATCATACAATATGATGCAATATGACGCAAAACGATACAATATGATGCAATACAATTAATATGATACAGCATGTCACAATATAATTTGATACACTAGCAAACTATATGATACACTAGCAAACTATATGATACAGTATGATACAATATAATGTAATATTAAATGATATGATACAGTACGATATAATATCATATAATATGATACAATATGATACAAAATATTACAATATGATGCAATACGATACATTAATAAACAATATCATACACTATGATACGTTATGATATGATATACAGCATGCTGTACACAGTTACACTATGATACACTATAATGATACACTATGATACTATATGATACAATATGATACAATATCATATGCCAGGATACAATATGATACAAAACAATACAATATGATGCATACATCATATGAAGTTATCACTTTTCTAAATCGCCGTAATTCTTCAAAGTATATTAAACAGCTACGAAAATTTCACTAAAAATGGAACAAAATTGGTTTATTATTTACAAAGTTCAAAATTTTGTGGTCTAACTTTTCAGTGATACTATTTCTTCAAGGGCTAGAGTAACATTTTCAAAAATTTTCAAATTCATTTAATTAAACCTTGCTCAATTTAAAAATATATAATACAATGTTCTGAGCAATTTCCCGGATGTATGTATGTGTGTGTGCGTGTGTGGATGTGTTTGTGCGGCTGCGTGTGTGTATGAGTGTCACGCTTTTTTGAGGGCTTATTTTCACCATCAATATCTTCGCACTGACTGAAGCATTTCTAAAAATATTCTTTGCATTCTCTTTAAATCTCAATAATATTTTAGAAATCGGTTTTTTATAGTAAAACTTTTTTCATTAGCAAAACTCAAAGTTGATGCAAGGATATAAAAGATTCCTTGGTTAGAGACAAATAGATTGACCAATAATATTAATACATTCCATCAAAAAGTAGGGAAGTTATGATAAATTATATATTTTGAAAATCGGTTTTTGATAGTAAAACTTTTTTCGTTAACATAATTTAAAGTTGATGCAAGAACAGAAAATATGTGTTGATTCGAGACGAATCGATTGACCTATAATATTAGTACATTTTATTAAAGAGTAAGGAAGCTATGGTGATGCATAATATTTGAAAATGCAGTTTTTTATAGTGAAACTTTTTTCATCAAAATAATTCAAAGTTGATGCAAGAATATAAAAGATTCCTTGGTTCAAGACGAATCGATTGACCTACAATATAACTACATTTTATTAAAGAGTAGGAAAGTTATGGTATTTTATATATTTTTAAAATCGCTTTTTATAGTAAAAATGTTCTCATTCTAATAATTGAAAGGTGATGCAAGAACAGAAAAGTTATGTTGATTTAAGACGAATCGATTGACCTATAAAAATAATACATTTTATTGAAGAGTAAGGAAGCTATGGTAATGCATAATATTTGAAAATACGGTTTTTTATAGTGAAACTTTTTTCTTCAACATAATTCAAAGTTGATGAAAAAATATAAAAGATTCCTTGGTTTAAGGTGAAACGGTAACTTCCTCCAATCAGTTTCTGCAGAACCACTCCCAAAATAATGCATAAATTGAAATTTCGTTTTTTGCATTGTAAAAAGTAGACCGACATCGATGGTGGAGTTCTCATTAGAATAAAAATTATTTAAAAAAATTTTATTTTATTAACAAAATCTTAGATTATCTAATTCTAACAATTTTTGATGCTCAAAATAGGAGAACTCCACCATGCGGAAACTAATAATGAACATGATACGAGTAAAAAAAAATTGATTTATTCATTTATTTAAACAAAAGTTTGCAGAAACTGAAGGAAAATAAATCAAGAAAAATTCTGGGAAAACCCGGTTTTTTAGTTCCTGGATTTACCGCCAGAGGTCACTACCGAACTATTCTTGTTTCGTGGATCGTATATATAATTATTTTTATTTATTTATGAATTGATAACCTTTTACTGAATAGTTAAACATTTTGTACCCCATTTTTAATATTTTTTTTTAATTATAAAAAGAAAAATCGAATTTTAACCTATCTTTGCGAAAACTGTAATGTCGGTAATGTTCGGGCACTACACACCTCATCTCTGGCACTACTTTAGCGAGCTAAAGCTTATGCTTACGAATGTATGCTTGAAAAACTATACACATCATTTTCAAATATATTGAACAACACACAGCTCCTTACATCGGGAAAACATTGAAAAATAATAATAACCTAATTTTCCAATTTATACTCGATCAATTAGTGCAGGCTTCGGAAAATAAAAGTTTCTTTTATGCAAAAATTCTCAAAGAATAATGCGGAAATCGCACCATTGTTTATAAATTATTAAACATTATACCCATTTTTTAGGTGGACTTCTATTGAAAATAAATTATGTTCAAAACAACAAATTTTATATGGACAAAATATGAGTGATTTTTTATCAATTCATCCACGGACAGGTTTTGGTGAAAATGTTTTACTTTCTGCAGAAATACTCAAAGAATAATGCAAGAATGGCACTTTTGTTTATTGAATTTATAAATTTATA
>CAKNYM010042104.1:2379-12910 GCA_932195095.1 Andricus curvator | reverse complement strand
GATCATACAATTTTCACTGAAAAGCCATTATCGAACAAACCACTATTCTTTTAATAAATACTTCAATTCAACTGTCTTTCAGTAGTGTCAATTGAGCAAGCTCTTCCAATAAACCGAACACACATTGAATAATTATGCATTATTATATATCCTCAGATTATTATTATTATCAAACTACATGTAGAATGTTTTTTGAAACTTTTTCTAGAAAAGCTGCTAAGACAAATTTGGCACTTACAATTGCACAATATTATTTTGTGACCAGCTGTGGAATGGTCTTGATGTCGGTAAAGTAGAGATGCACCTTCCTTTTGGAAAAGTGACTCAGTAACCCTCTTGTAAAAAAGTGGCTCAGTATCCCTCTTGTATTAGTGGTCCAATATCTTGCACCTAAATACATAGATTTGGCACAGTAGCCCTTTCGTGAAAAAGTGGTCTGTCTCCCTGGTTCAGTACCTCTCTTGTATCAATGTTGATAAGGTAGGAATTCAGGATGATGTTATCAAAATATTTCAGAAACTTAGCACGGACATGAACCACTTTAACTGTAAAATGTTCTCTAATAATATATCTTAAAGTTCCAGAAGTCTTTCTAGACTGCAGAATGTTTTTTTCACGAATTATTGGCACACTAAATAAAGACAGGAATTTTTAGTTGAATATGTTATCTATAAGGAAGCAATAAATCATCCTTGTTTTTTATTCTCATAACCATATTACTCAGTAGAAAATGCAAGGACAAAGCAAAATGTAACCTTGAAAGTATTTACACGAAATGTTTAATTGAGATCAGAAATAACCTTGAAGCTGTTTACATGAATTCGGTTCTTATAATTGCGCAATATTATTCTTTGATGTCATCAGGACCCTCTTAGAATATATATCCAGAGTCCGTCTGGTAAAAGTGGCCCAAAAGTGAGATCCAAAGTCCGCCTTTTAATGCGTATCCAGACTCCATCTTACTTTTTAGTTCAGAACCCGGCTTTACCCATCTACTAATACAATAGCTTCAGTGGATGATTTAAAATTTCGAAATATTTGATTATATTTATTTTGTATTTAGCTTGTTTTTTTATACATTTATTTTAAATTTTCAACGTGTAATAGGCAAAACTGGTCTTTCCAAATATGTGAGTAAGCCTGGAATAAAATGCATTCTGTATTATCTCTCTTTCGAGCCTCGAAATTGTTTGCAGTATCTTATTTAATGTAAAACGTCGAGAGGTTGACTGACCTAGCATATGGCAAAAGAATGATTATCAAACGTTGTGGGTTGACTATGGAATCAAACTTTTATGAGCAGTAAAAACAAGTGATCTCTAGAGAACGAAAACAGGGACTAATGAAATTAATGTAGACTTAGACGGTCAGTGCATCAAATGTTTTCTAAAATCAAAACGTTTAAACACATCTGAACATTATCTAGAGTCCTCGCTTGCTACTCGACACTAGAATAAAGCAATAAGAATCCCGAGCATATGACCTTACTCTAAGAAATGCTTTATTCCTTTAGATACTCTTTTACCTATATTATTCGATTGGCTTGAAATATTTTTTAATTTTAATTTTTTTTATCCTTGAGTTCTAGAAGATTCTACATTATAATCAACACGTTGGGATATAATTTTTTACAACGCAAAATGTAATGTGTCATTGAAAATAACCTTGAACTTGTTTACGAAAAATGGCTCAGTATAGTTTGATGATGTCATCAGGAATATTCTAGAAACTAAGCACATAGCTCTTTTTATAGACGCTTACCCCCTCTACCATTTTTCTGGAGACTTTTGCACAATGTTGCCAGATATTGCATCATATGATCCAACAAAGTTCTGGAAGATTCTACATTATAATCGACACGTTTGGAATATAATTTTTTGCAACGCAAAATGTAATGTGTCATTAGAATAACCTTCAACTTGTTTACGAAAATTCTTTCCAGAAATTTCGTAGTATAAGTTGATGACGTTATTAAGAATATTCTAGAAACTAAGCACTACAGCTGTAGAATATCGGTAAGGTAGGTTTTTATGGTTTCTGATAGTAAATATATCTACCTCTTTTATTTCAAAGTTCCAAAAAGGATTCAAAATTGTAGAAAAAAATTTGACCGCAGAATTAAATTATTTAGCTGGAAAGCAATAAACCATCCTTGATTTCTATAGACTATATTATACAGTAGCTTTAGTGGATGATTGCAAAAATTTCCAAATATTCTATTATATTAATTTAGCTTATTTTTCTTATAAATTTAAATCTTTAACGTGTAATAGGCAAAACTGGCCTTTCGAAATAAGAGATGAAAAAGATGCTGAAAAACGAGCATATATCTGTAAATAAAAAAGGTATGTGACCTCATTTCAAGTGTCGTTAAGGAGCGATAAGTGTTGAACAGTACACTCTTAATATAAATAAGTTAAAGCACGTGTGCAAAAGCCTGGAATAAAATTCACGCTGTATTATCTCTCTCTTGAGTCTCGAAATTGTTTGCAGTATCTTATTTCATGTAACACATCGAGAGGTTGACTGGACCTAGCATATGGCAAAAGAATGAATATCAAACTGTGCGGGTCGACTAAGAAAGCGAACTTTTGCGAGCAGTAAAAAGAACTGATCTCTAGAGAACGAAAGCAGAGTCTAATGAAATGTGTGCAGCTTGAGACTGCCGATGCATAAATGCTGCTTCTGAAATCAAAACGTCTAAAACAAGTCTGGGGCTCTATTCTCGAGTTTTTTTCGTATACGAATCTTGCGACTTTCGAATGACTTCCAATGAACCCTATTCTCGAACACTCACTGGCGGTTCGTATGCGGAAAGTTACGTATGAAATGCAACGAGTGGGTATATGCCACTCGAAACTTATATTCGTATACGAATTAAGAGTTTGATCATGCGCAGTGATTAAATTGTATGATTTGTGAGGCGTGCATTATAAAAAGTGACAGGATCGAGAGTGATAAAAACAAATTTTTTTTACAAATTTAATACAGTAAGTGGATTATGTATTGTTTAATTGGTTTGAAAACTTGGGAATATTTTACCTTTTTTGAGACACATATACTAATTTGTATTGAAATTCTTTGAAAATTTGTTTCGTTTTGAGGTTAAAAAATAATAATTAAAAATTGTAGGTACATTTCATTATAAATCTTATGATAATTTTGAAATAAAAGTTCTAATTCGGCAAAATTTGCCAGAAACGTTTGCACTACCTAATTTATAATAATACAATCATAATTTTATATAATTTTATGTTGTGATCCTACTTTTATAACATCGCGTTAATCAAATTCCCACTTGTCTGCTGAAACTCTGAAAGTACTAATTATTCTCTACATTATAAATAAATTGTGTTGTAATAATTTTTGTTTATATTTCTTCGCAATTCAACTAACAGCGAAAGCATTCAATTTTTAAATCATCCACATGTTTGGCGCAATTTCACACATGACTCTACAAATAATTTCATTGGCTCAAATTGTTTGTCACTAGTAAAGCACTAGAATTTTGATGTGAGTTAAACGTGGCAACGCTGTTCAGTATATTCGTATACGAATGACTCGAATCGCAAATTCGAAGAGTGCTCGAGAATACGACTTTCTTCTCGTATACGTAAGTTACCATTCGAAACTTTACGTATACGGAAAGTTTCGAACGAACTCGAGAATAGAGCCCCTGGACGTTATCTCTCTAGTCCTCGCTCGCTACTCGATACCAGAATAAAGCGATAAGGATCCCGAACGTATGACCTACCATAAGGAATCCTTTAGGCACTTTTTTACCTATATTATTATTCAATTGACTCAAAATATTTTGTTATTTCTAATTTTTTTATCTTCCTTTTTATCCTTTGAGTTCTAGAACGTTCTACATTATAATCGACACGTTTAGAATATAATTTTTTGCAACGCAAAATGTAATGCGTCATTGAAAATAACCTTGAACTTGTTTACTAAAAAATGCTTTTCAGAAATTGCGCAGTATAATTTGATACAGTCATCAAGAATGTTCTCTAATAGTAATATATCTACCTCTTTGAGTTCTAGAAGGTTCTAGACTGCAGAAGAATGTTTCTCACGAATTATTTGCACACTAAATAAAGGCAGGAATTTTTAGTTGAATATGTTATCTATCAGGAAGCAATAAATCAAAATTTATAGAGAAAACAGGATGTCATGCATAGCCCTCGGTATCAAATTTCATCTATACACCTGCACCTTTTTGCGCATTAAATAAATATGTTATCTCTAAGGAAGCAATAAATCATCCTTGGTTTTCTTGCAATAACTATATTACGCAGTAGAAATTGCCAGGACAAAGCAAAATGTAACCTTGAAAGTATTTATGCGAAAAATTCTTGAGATAAGAAATAACCTTGAACCTGTTGTTACATGAATTTAGCTGGCACAATTGCGTAATATTACTGTGACGTCATCATCAAGGAATGTTGAATGTTCTCGATGCCGGTAAAGTAGGTCCAGTACCCCTCTTGTATCAATGTCGGTAAGGTAGGAATGCATGATGACGTCATCAGGACCCTCGAGAATGTTCTAGAAGCTTAGCACGGAAATGAACCACTTTCAAGAAAAATTTAGCACGGACACGAACCACTACAGCTAGAATCTTCTCGATGTCGGTAAGGTAGGAATCTTGCATTAGAAACCCCCCTATACATCTACTTACGAAGATTTATATTTATAACACTTTGCGACGTAATTACTAATAATTGAAGGTTTCACAGATTCTAGTGTTGAAGATGAAAACATACGATTGATGTTTGGAGCCATCTGTTTATCTACAGTACATTAATGAAATACACTGTGCGTTATTCATTGGCCATTTGTGGAACTAATTAACTGACGGTGCGGTGGCGTTTGGAACTAATTAACTGCCGCTACCTGGACGGTACATGGTAAAGGGCTATCTAAAGGCTCACTTTGCTGGGGCTCTGGTCACTATCATCTAATCACAAAATTAAATTATCTTATTTAACTTTCAGATTACAATCTACAATGGCAGATACAATGAAACCAGGGAAACAAGTCTACCAATTTAAAATCACACTCAAAGATACGAAACCAATAAAGATCTGGCGTCTTATCCAAGTTCCTGAAGACTTCAATTTCTATGAACTGAGCCACGCAATTCTGAACGCAATGGGTTGGCACGGAGGTCACAAGCACGACTTTAAAATGAAGAACCCACAAACAGGAGCACAAGAAACAATTGGAGAAGCCCCAGACGAGGTCAACTCCTGTTCCAGTCTAGACGAAAAGGAGACAAAAATGAAGGATTTTTTTATAAACAGAAAAAGCAAAGCGTTCTACGAATACGATTTCGTAGATGGCTGGATTCACATAGTCCAACTTCATAAGATTTTACCTTCTCTTCCTAATAATGAATACCCCATAAGATGCATTGCTGGAAAAGGAGCTTGTCCTCCAGAAGGTTGCGGTGGTCCCGAAAGCTACAAGGAACTATTAAAAAAACACGAAAAGGCTGAAAATGAACGATCGAGTGCTGACAATAAGGAACTTGAATTGTACCACGTTGATGGTGATTTCGATTCTGAAAAATTTGATCCGAGAGAAGTCAGTTTCGACATCTTTGAAGTCGAGGATTCCTTTCCTACCCGTGTGAAAAAGTCGATTGGAGCCAAACTGGATCCCAGTTAGGTTGCCCAACTACTAATTAGGCACCAATTTGGCGCCCCAATTACTCCCAGATTGAGCTACAGTCTGGCTTGTAACAGTGAGTTATATATATGCCCAATTAAGCGATCCAGTTGGGCAATATTAATTATGCTTAATTAACTTAAAAAGCGAATTTTTCATTAATATTATATGAATAAGGCATTTTGTTTATGTGCTGAACTTATAAATTTTATTTTAATGAAGAATACACACTTTATTTTGTTTCTAAAAGCGGAAGTTAGTGTTTTTGGATGAGATGGTGTAAGAATGAAATTGTCGACACATTCTTCTACTGCCATCCTAACGTCAAACTGCTTTTTCGAAAAACATATCTTGAAAGTATTATAAAAAGATGAGTTTGGCGGTCTTGATCAAAAAGCACTATTATTCACTGGCATCTTTACTTTCCATTTGCGCGATTGACGCGGTTACTTCGTGACGCGTCCTCCAAAAGAATGAAAGCAACACTGAACAACACGAACGACGAGGGCGCTGGCATTGTTTCATGCCATGTTCTGATTGGTCAACATGAGACCATGAAGAAGCGCGGGTAATTTTAAAATGTATAAAAACCTAAACAGAGGAAATAGATTGAAATCAATTTTTTAAAATTTATTCTTCTTGGTTGAAAATTCATCTGTATTTTATTTTGTTTAAAATTAATTCCTTTACTGAAAATTTAACTATTCTATTTTTGGTCAAAACTTATTTCATTCATTGATGATTCAACTATATTGTTGAAAATTCATCTTTTTGGTTAAATTCAACTGTTTTTCGTTTAAAATAAAAATATTTTTTGATTGAAATATCAACTATTATATTTTTCGTTGGCAATTCATTCATTTGGGTTACAAATTCTTTTTTTTTCTTTGGTTAAAGACCAATCATTTTAGTAAAAAATTCATTTCTTTAACTTAAAATTTACCTATTCCATTCTTTGTGAAAAATTGATCTTTTTTGATAGAAATTTAATCTTCTTGGTTTCTTACTAAAAATTTAACTATTCTATTTTGGGTTAAACATTTATTTTATTATTTGAAAAATTCAATTATTTTGTTGAAAATTCGTTTTCTGTTAAAAATTGATCTTTTTGACAGGAAATTAGCTCATTTTTTGAATTAAAGATTAATTTTTTTAACTGAAAATGTAACTTTTCCATTCTTGGTTGCAAATTAATCCTTTTCAGTCAAAAATTCAACTATTTGTTTCAAAATATAACTATTTTCTGGAAAATTTGTTTTTTTTTTCCGAGTTGAAAATTAATTAATTTAACTGAAAATGTAACTCATCCATTTTTGCTGAAAATTTTATCTTCCTTCTTCCTTTTTGTTGTCACATTTTCCAAAAATTTTAAATTGATGAAATTTGGAGGTCTTTTCTACAAATATTTTTTGCATTTTTTTAGCACTCAGTAATATTTTGAAAATCGGTTTTTTATGGTAAACATTTTTTCATTTTCATAATTTAAAGTTGATGCGAGAGTAAAAAAAATGCCTTGGTTCGAGACGAATCGATTGACCTACAATATCAATACATTTTATTAAAGAGTAGGGAAGTTATGGTAATTTATATATTTTTGAAACCGATTTTTATAGTAAAAATTTGTTTTGTATTGTTTTGTAATTTTCTATTTTTTGTAAATTTATATTTTTAAATTTATCAGAATGAAAACCTTGGTTTGTCTATTATTCAAAAAAATCACTAATGCTTTTTTGGTTTGAAAATTCAATTATTTGTTAGAAAATTCATATATTTGGGTTGAAAATTAAACTTTTTTGTTAAAAATTCATATTTTCGCATTGCAAACTTTTTCAGGAAAAATCGTCTCTTTTGGCTTGAAAATTCAACATATTGGATGAGATTTTTTTTCTTTATATTGACTGAAAAATCTTTTTTGGTGGAAAATTCAACTCTTTTGTTGAAAATTCCTCGTTTAGGTTTGAAAATTAACCTATTTTGGTCGAGGATTCAACTAAATTGTTGAAAATTCGTATTATTTTTTGGTTTGAAAATCCAACAATTTGATTAAAAAATTTTTTCTTCCTTTTGTTTAATTCGAAATTTAACTTTCCTGTTGAAATTTAATTTTTTGGTTCAAAAACTAATTTCTTTCTGTAAAATTATATTTTTCGTTAAGAATTTTAATTTAATAAGAATTAATATTTGTTGTTGAAATTTCTATTTTTTTGTTAAAAACTAAAAAAAAATGGTTAAAAAGTCATGCTTTTGATAGGAAATTCAACTATTTAGTTGAACATTTACTTTTTTGTTGAAAATTCAACTGTTTTGTTGAGACTTGCATAAGCACAACTTATTTAGGCTTTTAAATTGACATGATAAATAAAATAGTTTTTTTTTTGACAGAATAGAATATAAACAAAAGCTTCTCTTGAATATCCGTTATTTTAAAAATTCAAATAACAAAATACGTTTGTATGCAGATAGCTAATTTAAAAATGACAAGGCAGTTTAAATTTCGCGCCAAGCAGTACATCCAAAAATAAATATTTGTTTACGGTTGGCTAGTCTGAACTTCTTGTAACGGTTTTTTCTAGAAGCTTCTAGATCTTCAATTCAATTCTTTAAGAACAAAGAAAAAGAAATTGTCTCCAATCATTCACGAATTCACGATTTCTAGATTGTTTTTGTGTTGCAAAAAAATATTAAAACAAGAATTTTGGCTGCTGCTTCATAAATTTGCTTCGTAAGTATTTCATTTTTATACATATATATGTACATTTTTCTGAAATTGCAAAAATCAGACCGTTTTTATTTCTTTCTTGACAAATAAAATAAATAATAAAGGAAACATTGACAAACTAATCGAAAGCAACAGTAATAATAAGAAGTTATTAGAATCTAAATCAAAAGATTCAATTTTTAATCAACATTTTGGCCTTATCGTTTTCATTCCTAATTTTTAGGTTATATCTACAATAGTTTTTTTGAATTCTTCTTTCCTTTTTACGAAATGAACTAATTTAAAAGCTACCATTTTGTTTCATTCAAATAATTAAAAATATAAAATGTTATGTCTGTACATTATTTAAAAATATTTTTCACATTTATAGCAAAAGGCAAATAGTTATAAATCTTAAAATTTTCTCTCATTTTTCGCTTAAATGCGAACTAAATTAATAGAAACAATTTTGTAAAAAGTCATACTTCTTGTTGGAAAATTCAACTTTTTTTTTTAAATTCGTCTTTTTGGTTTCAAAGTCCAACAATTTCATTCAAATTTCTGTTTTTACTGACATTTTTTTTAATTAAAAATTTAACTGTTTTGATAAACATTAATTTTTTTGGTTTTAAAATTCATCTCTTTCTGTAAAAATATCCCCTTTTTTTGGATAAAAATAAAACAGGTTAAAAATTAATCTGTTTCGGTTGAAAATTCACAATTTCGGGTTGAAAATCCAACTGTTTTGTAGAAAATTCGTAGTTTTGAATCGAAAATTGAAAAATTTGGAGAAAATTTAACTATTTTTGGTTGAAAATGTATGTATTTTGTTAAACATTCATCCTTTTTTTTGCCGACAATTTACCTCTTTTAATGAAAATTCATTTTTTTTTTTGACAAGAATTTACCTGTTTCGTCAAAAATTCGTTTTTTTTATTTAATTTTTTTTCACCATAAACTTAACTATTCTATTTTTGGTTGAAAATTGGTATTTTCTACTTGAAAATTTAACTTATTCTGTTCAAAATTCAAGTATCTTGTTAAAAATTCATCTTATTTGGTAGAAAGTTAATCTTCTTGGTTAAAAATTCATCCTTTTTGGTTAAAAATTTTATTATTTGGTTCAAAATTAAATTATTTTGTTGAAAATTCAACACTTTGTTCAAAAAACTTTTTCTTTCTTGACTAAAATTTTTTTTTTAAATTGAAAATTCTACTATTTTATTCAGCATTCATTTTTTTTCTTTAAAAATTCATCTCTTTCTATAGAAATGTACCCTTTTTGGTTAAAAAAGAAACTTTCTGTTTATAAAATTCATCTGTATCGGTCGAAAATGTAATTTTTGTTGAAAATTGACAATTTCGGGTCAAAAATTCGTAGTTTCGACTCGAAAATTCAACAATTAGTAGAAAATTTAACTATTTGGTTGGAAATTTATGTATTTTGTTGAAAATTCGTATTTTTGGTTAAAAATCAAGTATTTTGTTGAAAATTTGTATTTGTCGGTTACATCCAACTGTTTTTTATTTCTTATTAAAATCTTGTTGTCAAAATATAATAAACTGTTACATTTTTCGTTGAAAATTCATATAAAAATTCAACTCATTGGTTGAAAGTTTATCTTAGATGGAAAGTCGTTGTCTTTTTTTTTTAAGTAATTTTTTAACAGAAAATTTAACTATTCTATTTTTTGTTGAAAATTGATATTTTTAAATCAAAATTAGTCTTTTCTAGTCGAAAATTTAACTATTCGGTTCAAAGTTCATGTACTTTGTTGAAAATTCGCCTTTTTGGTCTGAAAATCCAACATTTTCATTCAAATTTCTTTCTTTTTTGATTGACAAATTTGTTTAAATTGAAAATTTAACTTTTTTGATAAACATTCATTTTTTATTTTTTTAATTAATCTCTTTGTGTAAAAAGTTTCCCCTTTTTGGTTAAAAATAAAACCGGTTAAAAATTAATTTGTTTCGGTTGAAAATTCACAATTTCAGGTTGAAAATTTAACTCTTTCGTAGAAAATTCCTAGTTTTGAATCGAAAATTGAAAAATTTGGAGAAAATTTAACTATTTTTGGTTGAAAATTTATGTATTTTGTTGAAAATTCGGATTTTTGGTTAAAAATCAAGTATTTTGTTGAAAATTTGTATTTGTCG
>CAKNYM010042102.1:0-17269 GCA_932195095.1 Andricus curvator | reverse complement strand
AATTGAATCGTAGTTCGAGTTCGAAAATGCGACAACGTGTTTCTTCGCATTTAGTAATGTGATGCGCCTGTTTGTATACAAACTCGTGTACGTTTCGGTTCTACTTTTTTAAAATAATTAGAAGAATTTGAAATATTTTGAGATATTATGAAAGATTTTAAGGAGTTTTCAATTCATTTCAAAAGATTTCAAAGTAATATATATTGTAGGAAAATATTTGACAGAATTTCAGAAGATTCCAAGAAATTTGTTATTTATTGTAATACTTTGAAGGGACTTTAGAAGGACTGGGCATATTTTAGGGCATTTGAAAAGAATCCAAGGCATTTGAAATTCCAAAAGATTTTAAAGGGTTTGAAATATTTTAGGATATTTTAACAGATTTCAAGGAATTTTCAACTGATTTTAGTAATTTAATTGATTCAAAAGGATTTGAAATATTTTAGAGTATCTTAAAAGATTACAAGGTTTTTTCGGAAGCTTTAAAATTTTTCGAGTAATTTAAAAATATTTTAACTAAATCATTAGGACATTTTAAACGATTGCAAGGAATTTTCAAGAGTTCTAAAAAGTTTAAAAGTGATTTGAAAGAACCCGAAATATTTTAGGGAATTTTGCAGGTATTTGTTTCAACAATTTCGAAGGATTTTAACGGATTAGGAGAGTTTTAGATCATTTCAAAAGAATGAAAGACATTTTTAAAAGATTTATATAATTTAAAGTAGTTTAAAAATTTTTTAGAGGATTTGAAAACTTTTAGAGTATTTCAAAGTATTCCAAGGAACTTTCCATTTATTTCAGTAATTTAATTGATTTCAGCAAATTTGAGATGTTTTAGAGTATTTAAAAAAAATTCGCGGCATTTGCGAAAGCTTTACAACATTTTAAGGGTTTGAAAACTTTTAGAGTATTTCAAAAGATTCTACGGCATTTTCAGTTAGTTTCAGTAATTTAGCTAATATCAGATGATTTTAAAAGATTCTGAGTCATTTTCGAAAGCTTTAAGAAGTTTCCAGTGATTTTAAAGATTTCAAAGAACTTGAAAGATTTTAAGGAATGTTTAAAGATTCGAAGGAATTTTTTTTATTTCAATAATTTGAAGAAATTTAAAAGGATTGGAAATATTATAGGGTGTTTTGGAAGAATCACAGGCATTTTCAAGAGATTTAAATAATTTAAATGGATTTCGAAAGATTTTGAAGGATTTGAAATTTTTTAGGGTATTTTAACAGATTCTAAGGAATTTTCAATTGATTTCAGTAATTTAATTGGATTTCAGAGGATTTAAAAAATATCAAGTGATTTTAAAGATTTCAACTGAATATATATTTTAGGAAAATATTTCAGAGGATTTCCAGAAGAATCCCAGGTATTTTCAAGAGATTTCAACAATTTGATGGAATTTCGACAAAATCAGAGGATTTGAAAACTTTTAGAGTTTTCTTCAACATACAGATTCAACATACAGGATTTTTCATTTCATTTCAGTAATTTAATTGATTTCAGAGGATTTGAAATATTCTAGAGTAATTTAAAAGATTCGAAGGCATTTTCGAAACCTTTGAAATGTTTTCAGTGATTTTTAAAGTTTTAAAGGTCTTGAAATATTTTGGGGAATTTCTAATGAATCCAATGCATTTTTTTTATTTGAATAATTTGAAGGAATTTCAAAGGATTTGAAATATTTTAGGCTGTTTTTAAAATTTTCATTTTATTTTAAAGAGATTAACAAAATTTCAAGAATCCAAGGAATTTTCAATTGATTTCAGTAATTGATTTCAGAGGATTTTAAATATTTTAGAGTATTTAAAAATATTTGAAGGCATTTCAAAAAAAATTTCAAGTTTCAAGGAATATAAAAGAAGTTTCAAGGATTTGAAAATCTTTAGATTATTGTAAAAGATTTCAAGGAGTTTTCAATTAACTTCAGTAATTCAATTCATTTCAGAGGATTTGAAATATTTTTTAATATTTTAGAAGACTCCAAGGCATTTTCGAACGCTTCAAAAACTTTCAACTTTCAAGTAATTTAAAAATATTTCAAATAAATATTTAAGGAATTTGAGAAGACTCCAAGGCATTTCTAAGAGATTTCAATCATTTAAAGGAATTTTAAACAATTGTAAAGAATTTGAGAACTTCTAGAGTATTTTAAAAGATACCAAGACATTTTCGAAAGTTTACAAAAGTTTCAAGTGATTTTTAATGAATCAAAGGATTTTTTTTATTTCAATAATTTGAAAGAATTTCAAAAGATTGGAAATATTTCAGGTTGTTTTTAAAAATTGCAAGGGATTTTGAAGAGCTTGAAAAAATTCAAGGAATTCCAAAATATTTTGAAGGATTTCAAATATCTTAGGGTATTTTGAAAGATCCTAAGAATTTTTAAATTTATTTCAGTAATTTAATGTCACTCATAGGATTTAAATTATTGTATGGTATTTTAAAATATTCTAAGGCATTTTCAAGAGCTTTAAAATGTTTCAATCAATTTCAAAAGATTTCAAAGTATTTTAAAACTTTAAGAGTATTTCAAAAGATTATGATGAATATTTAATTGATTTCATGTTTTAGGGTATATTAAAAGATTCCAAGGAATTTTCAATTTATTTCGGTAACCTGATAGGATTTGAAATGATTAAAAATATTTCAGGGTACTTCAGAAGATTCCGAAGCACTTTCAACAGACTTACAAATTTTAAGGCATTCCAAAAGATTTTAAAGTTGTTAATATATCTTAGGGTATTTTTAAAATATTTCAGTAGTTTGGAAACCTAATTTTGATTTGTGAATGTATTTCATGCTCTTTTTGCATAAAATTATTCATAAGAAAGTAGATTTCATTTCGATTTCAAATTTAAAAAAAACGATTCTCACTATTTGAGGGCTTTTTAAAAGGGCACTTTGAGAAGGTTACAATACAAACATTTCTCGGAATTCCCAAGGATTTGACTGCTTTTAAGGTATTTGAAAAATTTGCATAGAATATTAAAAAGTTTCCTGGAATTTTGGAAAATATGGAACGATTTCGTAGGGCCTAATATGATATCTCGAAAAATTTCAAGTGATTTTGTAAGATTTCCGAGGATTTCAATGATTTTAAGGGATTTTGAATGCTCACAAGGTATTTTTATAAAATTTCCAGGATTTCAGGTTATATCATCAGATTTAATGTAATTTCAAGGGATATTATAATATTTAAATAGATTTCTAAGAATTTATTCACAAGAATTCATGGATTTCGTATGATTCCAAAAAGATTTTCAAATATTTCAAGGTATTATCAAAGATTTCAAAGAATTTGAAAGATTTAAGGATATCTTAAAAGATTCCAAGGAATTTTCAATTAATTCCAAGAATTTGAAATATTTAAGGTATTTTTAAAACCCAAAGGAATTCCTAAGAACTTTAATAAATTTCAAGGCATTTCAAATGATTTAAAAGGATTTGAAATATCTAAGGGTATTTTTAAAAATTTCAAGGGATTTTCAAGAACTTAAAAAGTTTCAAGTGATTTCGAGAGCTTCCAAAGAATTTGAAATATTTTAGGGAATTTTAAATGATCAAAAAGTAATTTATAATTAAAATTTTAAATTAATATGAAAATATTTGTATAAATTTAATATCTCATCATATTTTAAAAGATTCCAAGGAATTTTATAAAATTTCCTAGGATTTCTCTGTTTTATAAGGATTTTAAAAGCTTTCTAGGTTTTTGAATAAATATCAAGGATTTTAAGAAGTATTCTCAGATTTATAGGAATTGCACGAGATTTCATTTCGAATTCACCCTGAATTCTTATAAATTCTTTTGAATTCTGCAGAATTTTTTGGATTTTTTTTTAATTCACGTGAATTCTTTAAAACTCATTTAATTCTACTGAAGTCAATGTATTTTTTTATTTCTTTTTAGTTTTTGTTTAATTCATCTGGAATTCGGCACTTTATCAAATTCTTTTAAATTTTCCAGAATTTTCCTGAACTCATTTTAAACTTACTGAATTCAATTCATTTTTTCATATTTTTTATTTCTCTTAAATTTCACTAAATTCACTACAATTTAACTGAAATTAAGGAAATTTTGGGGTTTTTTTCAATCTTCCTGAATTTAAGTTGAATTGCTTTAAAGTCTTATGAAATTATCTTGAATTCGTTAAAATTTACCTGGAATTTTTATAAATTTCATCGAGTTCTTTGACATTCTTTTTAATTCAAAAGGACATTAGTTACATTATTAATCCTCCCCAGGCGGAAATATTATATATAGTTTATATATAGTGTGAAGTATTATATATAATATTCATTTGTTTTATATAAAAAATGTATAAAACAAATGAATATTATATATAATACTTCACATTATATATAAACTATATATAATATTTCCGCCTGGGTCATTAGTCACTGTTAGTCACTTTTTGGGTAGGGAATTAATCGCTTTTGGTCAATTTGTTTAAATATGTCACTCTTTAAATTTTTTCAAGAAAATTAGGCTGTGGCAGCCTATAAATTGAAAATGTATAAATTCAAATTTGTTTTAATGCTATTATAAAAGATTCTATATGTAAATAAAGTTACAAGTTCAGAATTTTGGTCTTATTAATGGCCAGGGAATTTTAAAAATTAAGTTTTGTGGAAACCCTTGTCATATATATATATATATATATATATATATATATATATATATATATATTAATGAAACCAGGGTGACCGCAGATTAGGGAAGCCTAAAAAATCAGGGAAAAGTCAGGGATTTTGAAAAAATGGCAGAAGTCAAGGAATTTCTGTAAGAAGAACTTCAAGTCTCTGTCAAAAGTAATTAGGGCTGCCAAACAGTCACTTTCAGAATTCTATTGAAATCATTTAGAATATTTCAAAAGATGCCAAGAATTTTTTTAAATAGATTTCAATAATTTGAAAGGATTTTAAAGATTTAATATTTTTCTGTTTGTAATTCCAAGGAATTTTCAAGATCCTTAAAAAGTTTCGAGACATTTTGAAATATCTGAAAGGATTTAAAACATCTTAAAATGTTTTAAAAGATTTTAATGCACTTTCAAGATATTATTAATTTTTAAAGGAATTTTAAAGGCTTTTAATATCTTTAAGAGAAATAAAAATTTTTTCTGGAGTTTTCAGGAATTATGTAGAATTTCGGAATATATGAAACTATTTCATAGGACCTGCAAGGTTTCAATATATTTTAAAATATTTAAATGAATTTCATGAGATTTCCAAAGATTTTAATGATTTTAATGGATTTTAAAAGCTCTCAAGATATTTTAATAAATTTTCAAGGATTCGAAAAAATATTATAAAATTTTATTCAACTTCACGGGATTTTATAATATTTTAATGTATTTTAAAGAATTTATTCACAAGAAGTGAGGGATTTTGTAGGTTTTCACAGATTTGAAGAGATTTTCATATATGTTTTGCAATTAATTTGAATTCATTTGAAAGTCACCCTGAATCATTACTAATTCATTCAGAATTCTTTTATTATCTCTTTCCAATTTTTTTAATTCATCTGAATTCTTTTAAATTAAATCAATTCTGTTCAATTAAATTCAATCATTTTTTTTTAAATTTTCAGTTTTTGTTTCATTCGTTTTGATGCACATATTGGCTTTTAGTCACTTTTTGGATTAGAAATTGGTATTGCTGCAAAAAACGTCGAATTAAAAATTATTGCTTCACACTCACGAGATATTCTCTGGAAATCTGTTTTTCAACAACATCGCATTCAAAATACAATACCTTCGAATAATTGTCAATCCGACGTTTTTTGTAGTGCATTTTTTTCTGTTTTTTTCGGTTCAAATAGGTCACTTTTTTAAAAAAAAATTAGAGCAGTGGCAGCCTTTAGAATAATAAATTGCATATCCAGGTCTCGGGCTCAACACACTGTTGACACTTTCTTTTTAAGCGATGACGCTGTTTTGCCACTATTTTGAAGAAAATACACTAAAGACACTATTTTCAACTCAAAAACACGAATTTATCAACCAAGAAAGATTTTTCAAACAATAAAAAAAATGTCATAAAAAATGTTGATTTTTCAAGCCAAAAACATTGGCTTTCCACAAAACTGTTAAATGTTTAACTAAATATTCAAATTTTCAATCAAAAAGATGAATTTTTAAACAAGAAGATTAATTTTCTATCAGAGAAGAAGAATTTTGAAGGAAATATGTACATAAATTTTTAACCAAACATTTGAAATAAACTAACTACGTACTTTGAGCAATGGATGTGATGTTAGTTATCTACTAATAAAAAAATTAAACTATTAGATGAAAGCAATGAGTACAATCGCGGAATATATCAGGTAGAAAATATTTTTCTTGGTTAAATTATGCGATATGTCAAAATAAATTATTTTAAAAAAACTTAAAAACAGATTTCCGCAGAAGGGAAAAAATTATATTTTTTTGAAATTTGTTTGTTTATTTCAGCTTTTAATAAGAAAGATACTGTAACGTTTATAAAGGCCTGGAAAGTTCTATAGACAGTATAATTTTCTTTTTATAATAAAAGAATTTACTTATTTTTACGTAAACAACAACAGATTCGATAAAAATGTTCAAGTATAAAAAAGTTATACTAAAATACATTTTACTTTTTCGCAATAACTTGCAGCATTTACGATAAAAATTAGAAAATTAATTTTGTATGCAAAAAATTCACTACATCTCTCAATGCATAATAGAATATCAGTGGCAAATGGATTACTATGGAGCAAAGACAATAATTGCCGAGCAAATAGACAACTTAAAAATTTGTTATGATATTTCTTAAAAACTGAAAGATTGGTAATTACTGCCGTTATTCTATGTATAGTTCATTTTCTTCAATTTTGTACAACTTATATAATAATAAAAATTAATATTATTCGTAGCATTTATCAAATTGAAATTCATATACTCATATACATGCTATAACGAACAATTCACAATTTATTTTATAAATAATATTTCTTTTAATATGTAAAATGAAAAATTTCATTACGGCAATATAATTTACAAATAAATTAAGTGTTAAATAAATTTGAAGAGTAAATTACAATATATTGAATTATGATTATATTCACAATCCTTTCCGGATGATAAAGATGGCAGAATTTACCTACAAATAAATTATGAGAAATCTATTTATTTCTCCTTCAACAGAGAAAAAAATGAAAAGGAGCTCCTTATTGGAGGGTAAAAATATCATACTTGGTGCCTTCTAATTATTTTATACAAATATTTTGTGACATTAATTAAATATAAATATCATAGAAAAAATAAGTAGTTGGCTTATTATGTTTCACATAAAAAATTGATAGGCGCGCGCCTTGGCGCGCGCAAGACTACTAGTACTCTATATAAGAATCTATTAGGTGCGCGTGCATATTATGATCTAGTTAGTGATAATTTCTCGACTTACTACGAGGATCTTGTTTGCAAGGGTGGCAGCAACGTCCTCCGCGCCAACAGCCATCGTAGCACGCTTCTGCATCGTTAGCTAAGGCGAGTAAAGCCACACACATCGCAACGAAAACGACGAAGATTGAGAAACTCATTTTTTTTTTTCAAAAAACAGACATTCTCTTCTGTTTCAGTCGCGGCTTATATACAAACTCTTTTTCCCCCATCCAGAAGCCAAAGCACATCATGTTTAGCACGTGGAGGGGACTAGAAAATAGAACAAATACACATACATACCAAACACGAAACTGAAAAACAGACAAGACAATGAAGCAGAAGCGTACATTAAATACACGTGCATCATTTTCTCATATAAAAAATGTGTGAACGCTTTTTTTTGTTTGTTTATCACACGCAATCAATGAATGTTATTATATACAAATTTATTTAATTTTACTTGGCCAAGTTTCTGCCAGGATTTCACATTTAATGCAAGTTTGAAATTTTAGTTTTTATATAGTTCAAAATATAATTATAAATATTATAAGTGATTAGTCTGAACCAAGCAACGTACTTATTAAGGGAACGTACTTAAATTACGTAACAGCTCAAGGGAAGGAAGGGGTCAAGCGATTTTGTTATGATTTGTTACGGAAGGGGGGGGGGGGGTCTTCATTCATTTCCGTAATTTTGGGAAAATTCGCAAATGAAACAAATAACTCGCAGTAATTGTACAAAAATTTAATATAAATTTAACTTTAGGGGCCAAAGAAATCTGGTTAGTGAAAAACGAACCTAGCCAACAACAATTTAAAAAAAAGTCAGGGATTTAGTAAACAAATCTTGCAAAAGTCAGGGAATTTCTATAACTTTAAATAACTGCCAAGCCGAATAAATTACAAATTTTTCAATTCTGATTTGAAATTGTTTTATTCCGTTTATAAAAAATTCTAGGTTAAAAATTTTACAAGTTTAAGTTTACAAACTGGGGGCAAATAAGATAATATATGTGAGTATTAAAAAGAACTAATTTTAGTAACATAAATTCACTTTTTCTAATTTTCGTTTTTTTTCAAACAAATTCTATCGCACTCATGCACACAACTACGAAGCACCTGTTCATGAAAATTATCAAAGTCACGACTCCAGTAAGAGATAAGGCGTTTTTTTAAAACCAGCTTTAAAATTCAAAATAATATTTACTGATATTTTCAAAGTAATATTTCAAAAAAAAGGGAGGAGTGAGTCAGAACCCACCCCACCCACTTTCTAGTGGTCCCCCTTCAACCTGCTCGAATGATAAAATTTTGAACTTTTTTTTTTGTGGGGGGGGGTAATTTTGTTGAAAAGGAGATACTGAAAAAGGGTAGAAATGAATAGGATAATGCAGAAATATAAAAAAATTTATGAAATTTTCTAATTTTCACGGAAGTCGTGAGTTTGATAATTTTCTAAATCGCTGCGTCGGAATTCCGCTTATCTTCCCAAAAATATTTAGTTTGCCTCATTTTTTTTCATGTGAAGTGATTTGCTGAAAATATGTTTTTTACATTTTTGTAAGTAGGACAAGACCGAATGATTCGGCATCAAAATTGATGCCATGTTAAAAGAAGATAATTTTATTTGGAACACTTCTATTTTATACGAATTAAAATCTAGATCACTGACAATAAGATTCATTCAAAGAATCTGGAAAAATTTTGGAAAGATTATTGAATAATTTAAATATTAGTTATGTTTTCAAAAATGTTAAGAAAATGTAGATTTTTGCAGATTTAGTACCAAAAATCTAGAACATTTTCAAGAATTTTGAAAGATTTCAAGAAAATAACAAATTTTTTCTAAGGTTCCTGAGGGCATTTCAAATGCCTTTTTATTTTTAGTTTGAAAAATTGATTTTTAGAAAAAATTTAAAAAGATTCTAAGACGTTTCAAAAGATTAGTAAAAATATTGAAAAAAATGTGGCAGATTTAAAGGCATTTTTTTAGTTCAAAAAGATTTTTCACAAATTTTAGATTAAAAATTAAATCAAAAACAAAATGTAGATTATTTAAGATTTCTCAACTAAAAGTTCCGAAGCTTTTTGAGGATTTTGAATTTTCTAAAGATTCCTGACAAAATATAAAGTAATTTTTTATTTTGAAAAAATAATTTTAACACAATATTCAAGAAGATTTTACAACTGAAAAGATTGCAAAAATTGTCAAAAAAGAATCTGGAGTATTTAAAGGCAAATTTAGGAATAATTCGAGTCAGTGTGAAAGAAGTTTAGGAATTTTAGAAGTTTTGAAGAGATTACAAATATTTGAAAACTTTGAAAGACTTCCGAAAATTCATAAAATATTTTTACACTTCCTTCAAAATTCTACGAGTTCTAAATATCTTTTAGGCTGAACTGATGTTTTCCTTAAGTTTTGTAAAATACTGTAAAATAAAAATTTTCTTGATATGTTTGAAACATATCTGAAATTTTCAAAAATCTGTTTCAATTTTTTCAAGAAGCCTAGGAAAATTGTATTTATATAATCTTAAAAACAGTGGAATTTTTTTTTATTACATAAAATACTACATTCTACTGATAATTAGATGTTGACATAAATTGTTTAAACAATTTATTCTTGATTTTAGCAATCTTCTTTTGTAATATGATGAATTAATAGTTATTTGATGTTAACAAACATAATTGTTATAACAATTTATTATTATTCTTAATAATATTCTTTTTGAATTATGCTGGAAATTAAAGTTTTTTCTGAAATTTTTCACTTAATGTCCACTCAAAAATAATTATTTAAATAATTTATTATTATGTTTACTTATGTTCTATTTGCTTAATGGTAGAAAGTGGCTTTTTTTCTAAAAAAAAATGTATCTATTTGTCTATTTTTCACTTAAAGTGACTTAATTTATTAAATTTAGGAAAACTAATTGTTTAAACAAATTATTATTGTTTATAACTATCTTCCCTTAGAATAGTGCTAAAAGGTCAAGGTTTTTTCTGTAATGTTTGACATTTCTTTATCTTTTACGTTATGAAAAAATAATAAATAAACATTAGAGAGAATCATATTTCAAACAATCTCTTTTTTTGTAAATATATTTTTCAGAAATAAAACAGATAGTTGAAAGATGCTTCAAATTTTCGACATTGATCATATTGAATCTAACTTTTCCTTGAAATAGTTACTGGGAGCCTTTTTGATAAAATTGAAATTAGGATTATTATTTATTATTTATGCCTAACTAGAAAGTCAAAGAAAAGCTGAAAATTTCAACAAAAAAAAACGCAAGTTTTTTAGTATTACCCTAGAAGAGAATATAGTTATGAACAGTAATAAATAGTTTAACCAATTATGTTTGTTAACTTAAATTAATAATTAATTTGTTTAAACCATTATTCTTGTTAAATTATATTAGATATTATCTGACTCCAAGCCAAAAGTGGACAAAAACCTTAGAAGTTCACGAAAAACCGCAACTTTTTAGCATTAATAAAGAAAAAGATAGTTATAAAGTATAATAATTCGTTTTAATAATTACTTTTGCTGCACTAAATCAATTATCAACTCGCTCCAAGTGTAAAGTAGACAAATAGTTGAAAATTTCAGAAAAGAACGCAACTTTCTAGCCTTATTCAAATTGAATATTATTAACAATAATAAATTCTTTAGACAATTAATTTTGTTAACTTTCAGTAATTATTTACCTCACTCTAATTGAAAATTGGACAAAATGTGGAAAATGTTTTGAAAAACGGCAATTTTCCAGCATTATTCGAATAGAATATTATTGAAAATGATAATAAATTGCTTAAAAAATTATATTTGTTAACATGAATTAATGATGGTCTCACTCTAATTAAAAATTGGACAAAGAGTGGAAAATTTTAAAAACAACGCAACTTTCTAACTCTATTCTAATATTGTCGATTCTGAATTAAATTTACAGAAACCCCTTTTTTTCTTATGGAAAATACGTGTTAAACTTCATGAGACTTCCGCCACCTCTAAATATCATTTCTTATTTGAAACAAAAAAATTGGATTTATTTTTCTGTCGATTCGAATAAATTTCCGAACGATAAGCATGAAAATTAAAAAAAAAAAAATTTGACCACCCTATTAAAGATGCTAGTTTGACAAAAAAGGATACTCAATATTGAATAAACAATACAGTCCACAAATTATTTTCTACAACTTATCCTTATTTTATTGTTTTTATAAATTATAAATCTGAAAAAATGAGACTTTTTGAGAATATTCGTCTAAAGTTTTAACTTTATCAAGCTCATTTCTTCACGAATTTAATATCTTTTTACACAGATATTTCAAAAAGATTATTTTCAACCTAAATAAAGTAAGGCTGAATTGGTGAAGTTAGTAAATAATTTTTGTTTTTCCATTTATAGGGTGTATCTTGTAAGCAGGTCATGTTTTTCGATGTGATGTGGCCTATATACAAGTTCCACAATATTGCCTTCTTATTGTTTCAATTTTGTAACCAGTTTTTATGGTGACTAAAATTAGAACATTTTTTCAGTGGAAGTTTTTAAAACTGTACTGCAAATTGAAGCATTGAAAATCGAACTGTTTTGAATTCAAACCTTTTCAAACTAAAGCTTGAAAAATGTTTATTTTTGAATTTATTTATTAAAAGTCTTAATAATTTACATGTATAAGCTGGAAAATTTTAACACTTTTCAATTTAACAATTTTAAATCAAATCCAATTCAACTATGAAATTTCAAACATTCAACTTTTATAAATTAAACAGTTTGAAAATTCCTGGTTAAAAAATATAAATCCATACTCAGGAATAAGATTCTTTGGTTCAAAGAAGATTTCTTTAATTTAAAGATAAATATTCATTGGTTCTCAGTCAATGGAATGATTTTTTGTTTCAATTAAAACTCTGCTTTATTTCACAATAAGTTTCATCATTTTGAAGTTATTTTTTGTTTCAATTTTAAGTAAGAAACATTAGGAATTGATGGATTAAATTTTTTTTAGCTGAAAACCCTTTTTGCTTCCTCATAGAGGAAGCTTTGTAATGGTACCGTTTTCTAAAATTGTTAGATTCATTTAATTAATCCTTCCTCAATGTAGCAATTTCGAATACAATGTTCTAAGCAATTGTCCGGATGTGTGTGTGTGTTTGCGAGCGTGTGTGTGTGTGTTTGTGTGTGTGTGTGTGTGTGAATGTATGGATGTCACACTTTTTTGTGAACACGATAACTAAAAAACGGTTGCAGATAAATTGGTGAAATTTGGAGGGCAAGTTATGGTAATTTATATATTTTGAAAATCGGTTTTTTATAGTAAAACTTTCTTCGTTAACATAATTCAAAGTTGATGCAAGACCAGAAAAGATGTGTTGATTCGATTCAAATCGATTGAACTAAATTGAATTAAATATAATATTAATACATTTTATTGAAGAGTAAGGAAGCTGTGATAATGCATAATATTTGAAAATACGGTTTTTTATAGTAAAACTTTTTTCTTCAACATAATTCAAAGTTGATGCAAGAATATAAAAGATTCCTTTGTTCGAGACGAATCGATTGACTTACAATATTAATACATTTGATTAAAGAGTAGGGAAGTTATGCTCATTTATAATATTTAAATCGATTTTACTTTTTAATCTTTTTAATAAGTCCACTTCAATGATACATTCTTTATTTAGCCTAGGAACAATCAGAAACACATAAGTTATTCATCATTTTAATGGCATATGCCGATTTTGATAATTTTCCTCAATAAAAGCCATATTGAAGATCAGTAATAATTTGAAAACGAATACTATCATTCCAGAATTTTGAAATGAATTTTTCTCTGAACGTGAATTTATTTTCACCTGGAATAGTTACAAGATTCCACCATTCTCGAGCGAAACCTTCCAAGCATGAATGTACTACGAAATTAAATTCGTCTCTTCCAACATCTATCGCTCTAATATATTCATTAAAATCATTCAGAAACATCATAGGTCTTTCTTTGCCTGACCCTGAAAATTTCGGTACCGGATAATTTTTAAGCCCTGGGATTTTAATATTTGTACCACACATTCCTATCCATTCTCTTTTCTAGTAAATCCTGATAATCTTCAAGATCTTGAAAACGCTTTCGGTTGCTAATATTTGTAACAATAAGTTCTGCCTGTTCGGTGAGAACTTCTTTCGTTTTCTGTTCAAGTAAACACACATTTTGTTCGACATTAACTATGTGCTCTTCTAAAATCCTATCTTGGTGATCACAATTTTCTTTTTGTATTTCTACTTGATGATCCATTCTTTTTACTAAGGATGTTACGAAAGATCCGATTCTTTTTTCTTTATGTGACAATATTGATTTACACATGTCTTTCTGTAGGTTTTCAAGAGTGACCATTAATTTATCCATTTCCGCAATTTCAAAATCATAATTGTTAAGATCAGAATTATTTTGCGCAATCGAATTATTTTTCGCCCCTACATTATCTTGTACTTCAGATTCAAGCATTTGCACATTATTAACTCTGTTTACTTTATTATCTCATTCTTAATTTGAATCAAGCGATTCATGGCTCTCTATTATACTCCCGAAACCGAATGCGCCAGGCGGACAATAACTCTCACACAATCGCTCTTTTTTCATTTACTTGTTTGTCCCATCAGGCAGGTACCAGTTGTAACGTTATCGTTTATTATTTGAATGATATTTATTTTCTTTGAGAGATTCTTTCAATTTGCGTTTACTTTTTTCTGCCCGGTAAATTGCAAACAACGATATAAGTGGATTCCAATACTGACTATTTTTGTGTTTCATCGCACAACGAGGTCCTCATTATTACATAAGGTGCAGGGTCGTTACGAGAAGTGCTATTTTATTTCTTATTTAATTCTGCTCGCACAGCGAAGTCCTTATCGTTTAATAAACTGCAGGGTCGTTACGAGAGACTATCTTTTTTATTTAGGTTTAAGCTTACTCGCACAACGAGGTCCTAATATTTAAATCAGGTGCAGGGTCGTTACGAGAAGCCACATAATTTTTTTTCTGTTTATATTAAAAGATATTCCCAATATACGTTTGATTTAAAATTCAATATGTAATCATGCACAACAAGGTCCTTATAATTGAATAAGGTGCAGAGTCGTTACACACATTACACACACTTAAGTTCTTAAAATCCCCACAAACTCACATATATTATTCTAATTCAAAAACAATGAATGAGGATAATTTATGAAACACAAGATGGAAAATCTCAGATAGGTCGCTTTCCTTCCAGGAGCTTGGTATGAAGTTAATTCAAATATTCTGTCTTCATTGATAGTTTTTTTTCCTAATGGAGCAGGAACCATGCACGTCTCTTCTCATTGAGACTCTTTGGAAGAGTCAACGTGTCCTCCTGGATTAATGAAGATGCTACTTGGTGGCTACCTAAATCGGACCCATGCTATCCCCACTCATTTCTGCGTTTGCGCACATAATTCATCTATTGTATAATTTGCAGAGTCATCGTTACGCTCCATTTGATTTTCCAGATTGCAGATTCTTCTTTGAGTTACGGGCGTACCTATTTTATTTGTCGCCCGTCCCTGAATAGTGTAAAGATTAAATTCGAGAGTTGTTTTTATATTTGACAATTATTTTTATATTTTAAGATTATGAGGACAGACTGAACCGTCTCAAACTGTTTTACCGTCATATTTTACGAAGAACGAGAAAACCAGCGCTCGACTTCGTAGGACGATGAGGGCAGCACCTCGATATGGAAGAAAATGCGTAGTCCTATATATATATATATGTATATATATATATATATAGTTCCCCCACTCTTACACCCCGTACCGCATTTACATTTATAATATCTTTGTCCGTGGCCATCCCTGGCGCAGCACCAGAAGTTCTTGATACCATCTGGTCCTGCAGCGGAAAAGTTCTTCGTGCCCCTCAGGGCTTTCTTTACCTCTTTGACAGTGATTGATGGACATTGCTCCTGAGTTGTCATCAGGTTGTCGCAAAACTCCTTGAAGCGGATGATATTGTCAGTATCTTCTTCCAACTCCAGTGTTTTCGGGATCTTGTATATCTCTCTCCAAAAAGTCTCTACCTCATTGGGCTTGGGTGGATTTCTGACAGAAACAGGGAGATCGCTGAAGAGCGCGATTGGTCAGCGAGAAACTGTTGATTCTCCCTGATCCATCTCTCCCTCTTCTGTATTCTCCTCCTTTAACTTGTTCAGTTGATGCAAGCGTCTTTTGGTCTTTTGATCCATCATCAGTTTTAGTATTTTTTAGTCTTCGATTTCAATCAGCCAAAGCTCTCGCAGCACCATAAATTGAGCAATTGATGGTCCAGAGGTAGGACTCCTGCGAGATATCTTCACATAAGGACAGTGGTTCAGATGCGAAATGCGGCAGGGATGATGAAACATCCCTGCATGTATTATGCCAGTGCCCCGCATAAGCTAGGCTCCATGAGATGTTGGAAAAGGGGTGGGGGTTTGATCAACATTAATTTTTTGGCCAGTCACAGAGGTGCGGTAAGAGATGCCGCAAAAATGTCAATTTCACTGTTAGAAATGCCGCGCGGGAGAGAAGCCGCTAGATAGAGATGCCGCAATTGCGACATGCCGCAGATAATAAATGCTGCAGATGTAATTTGTAATTTATTGAAAAAGTCCCCGAGGACTAAATAGCCCTCTAAGAAACAAAATATACATGGTAATATTCTTAAAACTAGGATCGTGGCACAGTAACCGAATATGTGTATTTAACAGTCAATTAATACTATCAATTAATATTAAACATTGGCCGTTAGAATGAAAATGTTATAGGTTGAAGTACTTAGGGGTCGTGCATAAATAACGTAACACTTTTTGGGGGGAGGAAAGTCGGAAAAAGCGTTACAAAGGGGGGGGGGTCAAAATTGTCGGAAAATTGCGTTACGTAATTTATGCACGACCCCTTAGTAGTGTTGTAATGATACGATATGTGTTTAATAAAATCAGAAACTACATTTGTACTAAAAGGTCAACATAATACTGAATTTATTACCAATGGGTAATTTCGAGTAAATTATTTCAATCATTGGATAAATACTTGAAAAATTCAATCTTAAGATGATAATAAGAGGGCGCTTCCCTGATAATTAGTGGTATTCTATTCCATAGACGTGCCCCTCTAACCATAAACGATCTTTGGACTTTACATGTTCTGTGCTTTGGTATTTTTAAAGCTGAGTTCCTCTCACGGAGTCTCGCATGATTAGGATGATTTTCATCAACAAAAGTAAAATATTCACGTGAATACTGAGGAGCTCCATTTCTAGATATTGTCAAGAGCAAATTGCCCATAAAAAATTGTCTTCTTTTAGCCACGGTAAATTTTTTTGGTAAATTGTATATAAAAGGGATACATGCATTTAGTGCCCGTTCTAGCTTTCCATTCAGTTCGTCCGTTATATCATCATAAGCAATACATACGTAATCGAAGAACGGTAGAATAAAACTCTTAACTAGTAGAATCCTAGTTGAGGTAGGTCTTTGTTTTTATTTAATTGTTGTAGAATTCTGTAGGTGTTGCGAGAAATAGTCATTACATGCTCTTTCCAAGACAGAGTACGGTTGAGCAAGTATCCCAAATCCTTGACCGATTCTTGAAAAACAATAGTAATATTACCAACCCTCAAAGGAGGGAGGTGGGCCCACTAATAATAGCCCAATAATAATAGCGGTAGTTTGAGCTGGATTTAAAGCTAGACTGTTATTTTCAGCCCAAAGCACCACCCGATTTATGTCCTCTTGGATCTGACTGAGAAGGCTATTCAATTCTGCAGAAGGTCCGGAAAGGTACAATTTGAAGTCATCGG
>CAKNYM010042101.1:12435-30702 GCA_932195095.1 Andricus curvator | reverse complement strand
GAACAGTTCCTGAAAATTTCAGACTGAAATAAAAAGAGGAAAAATTTTATTTGTGCGATTTAATTTTATATTAATTTATAAATTCGCAACTCAGAAGATTCGAACCTCAAACACTGCTGACTCACCAGTTTCTAAACATAAACCAGGAGTGCGTAAACACGCGCAGCCATCGAGGCCAAACAAAATAGGTATTATAAAACTTCTAGCCACTCATTCGACGAGCTCGAGGCACACATACGAGCGCACACACGCACCGCGCGTGTGTGCGTGGCCCACGTACAGGGCGACTTAGTTTGGAGTTCCCAGATTTGTCGGGCAAGCTCGTGAGTGCTCTGAGAATCTTTTCCCAATCACTCGTAATATTTTTGTAATTATTCACGTAAAAAAAAGTGATGAACCGTTTTAGAATTTTCACATCGAGTTCCTCAATCTTTCTCAAAGTTCGCAGGTTATTTACAAAAATACATAAATATCCGATGAATTTTTCTCATATCCGAGACCTAGCTACTAGTTCGTGACTTTTTTACGGATAAATTTTTTCCGTGTAGAGAACAGGGTATTAAAAAAGATAGACGTTAATTTAGATTTGAGAATAGATAAGAAAAGATAGACGTTGATAGATGTATGTTACGATGAGATAGAAAATAGGATATTGAAAAAGATAGATAGAAATTGCCATTAATTCCGAGATAGAAAAATATTTAGGTGGATAGATGAAGGATAGGTGGAGATAGAAAAGAGGGGATTTAAGAAGATAGACGGAAATTTAAATTGACAGAGCGATAGAAAGAGACTGACGTAAACAGATAAAGGATAGGATGAGATAAAGAAGAGGAGATTAAAAAAGATAGACGGGAATTCAGATTGTCAGAGAGATACAAAAAATATTGACGTGGATAGATAAAGGATAGGATGAGATAGAAAAGAGGGTATTGCAAAATATAGACGTGAATTTAGATTGAGAGATAGATAGAAAATGATAAACGTTGATAGTTGTATGATAAGATGAGATAGAGAAGAGGAGATTAAAAAAGATAGACAGGAATTTAGATTGACAGAGAGATAGAAAAATATTGACGTGGGTAGATGAAAGATAAGATTTATAGAAAGATTTAATATATAAAAGAGGGAATTGAAAAAGATAGACGCAAATTTGGATTGACAGAGCGGTAGAAAGAGATTGACGTGGACAGATAAAGGATAGGATGAGATAGAGAACAGGGGATTGAAAAAGATAGACGTGAATTTAGATTGAATAAAAAATAAAAAAAAAATGGGATAAATTTCCTTTATCTCTTTCTATCATAAGGATTGTAAATTATTCAAAAAGATAGGATCTCTATCTTTTTACTTCCTGCAGGGAAAACAGCTGCTTGAAAAACAAAGTTTCTGTCGTAAAAGACAAAAAATTGCAG
Organism: Andricus curvator; assembly: GCA_932195095.1. Taxonomy (NCBI): domain Eukaryota; kingdom Metazoa; phylum Arthropoda; class Insecta; order Hymenoptera; family Cynipidae; genus Andricus; species Andricus curvator. The sequence continues at coordinate 29,287 of CAKNYM010042101.1, read as the reverse complement.
CTGCAAGAACGTTTTCTGAAGCATACAATTTTTGCCACTTAATATCGGTGTTGCGTGACATTGTCAGTTTCTAGTGTAGATTGCGAACCACTAGACTTTAGTAGTATTTTTGGAATTGCGACTGACTTCAAAAATGGTGTTTATCAAATGGGTACGAAAATTGGGTTACTTATGATTGGTTTCCCCCAGCAGATATTTAAAAATCAGGGGCTAATATCATGAAATTGTATGATGCCCATAAAGATGTTACCATATCAATAAGAGAGAGAGAGAGAGAGAGAGCATCTCTCTCAAGGATATAAAAATTGTTACCGTAAACAGCTCAAAATCAATGCTTTACAAATTGTTGTTCTTGCTTCAAAGCAAATGTAAAGTGTGGTTCTCGTTGTCATCAATCTTTAACGTGTTTTTATAAGTTGATGTGATGTAAATGTGAGTTACAAGCTAATGTACGTGTTCCAATTATGCACTCTAAAAACAAACTATTGACTGTCAAACGATTCCTTTCACTATTAAAGGATTTTCCATTCAAAATTGGCATGAGAGGAAGAAAAAAGAAAACTTATTGCATGATATTACGTGCAAGAAATGTACAAAAGCCGAACTTTGGTGAATGTAAATATAAAATCGATATAACCCGGTAAGAAGGCTTGAATAGAATAAGATTGAAAATTTCTATTCTAACGTAAAAGCAGAGATAATTCTATTATTTTTAATACCTGATTTCCCCTTTAGGCTTCAATGTACAAAAATAGAATATAGGTTATCTAAAAAATGTAATTTCCGACTATTCATATAGCGTTAATGACATCTCTCTCGTATTCCGTAAAGCAGGATAGATTTGAAGTGTATTTAATTCACTCTAATTCCTTCAAGAAATGTGTGCATAAAATTGTTTGAATTATCCATTTTGGAATATAAGTTAGGAAGGGTCTATTTAAATGAATTCAAGTTTGCACTTCGGAGAGATCAAGTGATTTGAATTCAAGAAATTTACATTCGATTTATATGTAATGTATTATCCTTAATTTCAATATAATGAACTGAATTGAGTGTAATACATTTTGTGATACCTACATTCCAAATATAATTTATGTGTTTTAAAACAATTAGTTATCTTAAATAAATTGAAAATTTGAATTCAATGTAGATGAAATAAATTTTAATATGACTTTAATAATTGTACATGCATAGTAATAGTAAATAATTTACTAATTGTGAATAAATTGTATGTAAATTCGATTGATTCAAGACAGTATTAGAGATAGCCAGAAAATTATATTTTTCAAAGTGTATTGACAGGAACACTAGTTGCTTCTTTCTAATACTGTTTCTGATATAAGAGAACGAAGGGAAAATCAGGTATTTTCACAGGAATTGCATTTTTCAATCCTATTCTATTCAAGCCTTCTTACCGGGAAAATCGGCGCTTTACAAAATCATTTCATAAAGAACGTCTTACGAACTTTCGATTGTCAATAGCAATAAAAAAATTTCTACTTCGATTGTCATAAGCGTAAGAATCAATGGAAAGTGAGGTTATGCGGATCTAAAATTGTTCTTTCAGTACACGTACCTTCCAAAGGTTTCGCGTCACAATCTGGGCTTCCTAATTTTTGGAAGAAATCCATTTTCTACATCATTTCGCACGTTTTTTCACTCACTTTATCAATTAATAAATAAATCGTGCAGTGAAAAAATTCACTCATGCGCAGGCGCCCTTTCTCCGCTAGCCAACAAATGAAATCCTTTAATAGTTAAAGGAATTCTTTTCAAAGTCAAAAGAAATCGTTCATCAGTAAAACTACTTCCGTTTTGTATTTAGCGGATAAGTCTTCGAACAGTGAAACGATTCTATTGATGGACAAAAGAAATCTGCTTAATTTGAAAGGACGCATTCTGAAAGGAACGCAATTTTACCGTTAATAGACTTTTTCTTAGAGTGTACGTACCTGACTTTCTGAACGTTCAAAAGAACAAAATACTTTTTCCAATTTCTCCAATATAAATAAACGAATATTTGAGCACAGTTTCAAGTTCACAAAGTCATCAATAAAATATCGTCCATTTGAACGTTCAGAACCTCAAGCACATTCCGATTACATTATTCTTAGACTGCTTAGAAACTAGAAATTCAAAAGCCAAGAATCAAAATTATCAAATGTAAGTGATAATGTAAACTAAAAGTTAATGTACTTTAAGGCAATACAAATAATTGTATTTATTTTAACCACCTTCATTTTTATAATACACTGACAAACAGATATAACATTTTTATGATTTTGAGTAAACGTAACATTATTGATTTAAAATTAAATTTATCTAATTGCCCAGGTTACTTTAGGCATTTAGCCGTCTTTCTAGGCAGTCGGCCAAATGCCTGCTTGGATCGTGGGAATTAGACTAAAGAAAGGACGATTCCACTGTTTCAAAACAATAGTCATTTTGTCATACTAATTTTAATATTTTTCTATCAATAATATTTTATTATAAGCATCAGGAGCGGCGGAACAGGTCCAGGCCTTGCGTTGAATTTGAAAAGTAGGAGAAGAGCGGGAGAGGGGGGGGGGGTAGTGCGTTTTATATCGATCTCGTGTGTTGCTATTCAACACGTTGAAGAGCTCATCTGTTGAATGGTCAACACACAGAACAGGAGTTCCACCGCCCCTTATAAGCACTGATCAGTTGTTGCAATTTGGTAAAAATTAAAATGTTCTTATTTTCTGTTTTTCTTTTATTTAGAAGTGATTGATGGACAACGGAAATAATTGGAAGGATTGTAGGTATTACTGACTTTCAAGGAGAGAAGGCATTCTTGAAATAGTGCATGGTATATGGGTCAAGTTATTATTGTGCGATCCAGTTTTGTTGACTTCGACACAGAATCTCAAAAGCACAGCAGCCACGCGGATTTCGAGCAAACAGGTGCGCGCCTTCTTCTTGCATGTTCGTGACACGAAACATTGATAAAGACGGTATATTTGAAGACGGATGAATAATGACATTGACACCATATTACGCCCATTGAAATCAAAGGGGTTTGTTCAAGAGCACCTTGTCGACCTCAAACAATTTCAAGGATACAAAAATAGAGGAAATGTTCCTCAAGGCAACGAGACACCCATTATAAGGAAATTTATATGGCGTACAAAATGAAAAATTACAAATCAGTCATTCTAATATTTAATGATTTAAGAATCCTTTTACGTCCGATATCCGTAATTGTAATTTAAATAAAAACATCAAATGTTTTTCATCTTGATGAGACATTTCGCGGGCCTACAATTAGAGCATTGCATCGACATTTTTTTCGAAAATGAGATAATAGCACCATAATATTGTTTGATATGCTCTTTCTATGTAAAATTAACATTAGTCCTAGGTTCAGCTTCTAAGTACCAAAAATTAAGAATTTGCACATTAAACAATGTTTGGAATAAAGGGTTTCATCTAGCGCAACGTTGCCAGATTTTAATGTGAATCTCGATTTAGGAGAAGTCGAGATGTCAAGCCACTTCGAGCGCGGATAGCGCTTGGATTGGTGTCTGTCTGGCATGACTGCCTGGCATGGGAAACCCTATGAGTAACAATGCTACAGACAACATAGCCGTCAGAGTCATGAGAGCAAACAGAGAGCAAAGGTCAAGCCCTACTGCGACGCCAACACGAGAACACCTTCGATAGGGTTATTTTTTTTATTATTATTGTCTTGTAAGGCTGGTCCATTTAAGTCCCGTAGCACTGCGGTTAAAACCTATTGTACTATGTTTCTTTATTTTAAAAGCCCCGGTGAAACAGAGATCTATACACGGGTCACCCTCGCTCCTAAATTATGGATATGGGCATGTGAACATTTTTCTTTTACTAAGGTGGGCTTAGAATCCCTGTATGAATTTAATCACCACCAGTGATACCTCGCGAATGCATCCAACTTTATTAGAAGTACTCACGTTTGCCTGGACGTTTGGCCAAGGGAGAGAAAAACTGCAGAAAACCACCTCCTGACTTCAGCCGGTTTTTCCACAGTCGAGTTTGAAGGCAGACATTCGACCCTACGCATCGAATGCACACAATCATCCTCGCCGTCAAATCTTCCGCTCGACGTTAGTTAAAATGCATCGAATACACAGCCTGGTTGTACGTCGCAGATGGTCTGGCATGGGACTATCTGCGACGTACAACCAGGCTGTGTTCACATGCTATGTTGTCTGTAGCATTGTTACTGATAGGGTTTCCCATGCCAGACAGACAGAGAACGAAGAGGAAAGCAATTTAGAGGAACAACTAAACCTATAGAAATCATGGAGAGTCTTTTGAATACACTGTCTTTTAATACACTGCTACCGACTGGGTTCCTAATGCCAGGCAGAGAATGAAGAGGAAAGGAACTAAGATGACCACTAAAACCCATAAATTGTCATGGAGAGTATATTAAAGATTTTGAAACGCTTTTCGTTTCCCGAGGATCGTCGGGACGCCCCTTGAGCCACCGCTGGGGACCATAGCATGCGGGACGGTGGTGATAGTGAGCTGCGAGATGGTTAGGCAGATCTCACTAATCGAGCAGCTGGCCAGCAAGAACGTCTGCGACAAACGGTAAACAGTGGAACATCAACTGCGCCATCAACTACCTCAACAGAAATATCGTGGGAGAGCATCAAGTGGGATGATACCACAATGAAAGAGGAATTGGTGCGGCTCTATTATGAAACTGCGAAGTTTGAAACAAAAAACGGAAAATGATACAACTTTAGGACGAAATTTGCTGCAAAGTATCCTTATATAAAGAAAGTCGCAACTAAGAAATCGTATCGCTAATGTGAGGGACATCAGAACTAATCTACACATCTCAGAAGACCGAGCAATGGAGATTAAACAACAGGTTGATTTGGCGGGGAAAAACGTCGATGATGATTATCAGATACAGAAAGCTGCATCGAGAGATTAAGCAGCGGCAGTTTATGTTCTTGTGCAACCTCATGATGATCCAGCACCACCACATCCTCCAGAAACATATGGCCTTATTCAACTAGAAGCAGAAGCAGAGGTTCAGAAACCAAGAAGACGATCAAAATGGACATACCATATGAACAGATGTGATGCGCCCTTTTTTTCTGGCAGAGAAGAGTGGGCAACACCATCGACTCTTTTTACTTAAGTACTCAGAGCTAGCCACAAGAATAAATAAGTAGAACCTAGTAGACCAAAAACGCTCAATATCTGTTAACAGATTTCTTTCGGCTGTTGAAATAGCTGCCATCAAAATGGAAGCGGAACAGCAGCTTCCTATTGATGAAATCCATTTGGAAGATGTGTACAACGAAGACCTGATTGAAACTGAAGGCATAGGTGCTAGGGACAATGCACTTCAAGGATCTCCGTGCACTAATAGAACACCTGAACACTCTGAACAGCAAGGTTTAACCCATGCATGTAAACGCAACGCTAACTGCGTTGGAGGTGCAAAATCTTATGTAATGTGCAGCTGTGACAGCCGTTAAAACGTTGGACCGCAGATCTCGGTCTAAAAAATGCAGTCTTTGCCCCAGGAAGGGATCGACATAAGGCTGGATATGGATGTCAACAAAGTAGGGTGCAAATTAGGTTGATTCAGTCAATATAAGAAAGGAAATAGAACCAGAAAGCTGATACACCATGCTATTAAAATTAGCTACCCTCGATACATCGAGACATTGACACCAGCAATATTGGATGAGATTGTAGACTCCCAACGGCAGAAATTTGATGCTCTTACAGCTAGACTGCGTCGGTAAAAGAACAGTAGTGCAAGATCGCAACAAAATCGAACCTTTCAGGCAGATGAAAGTAGGTTCCATCGTTAGCTCAGTGTAATATAGATATTTTAGATTGATCTGGAATTCTCGTGTTATTTATTTAAATGACATGTTCATTCCGCAACACTGCTCCGACCCAGGTTGCTGATCAATCTCTCTAGCGATCACCCCAGGTGAAGAGCCTCACAAAATTGTTATATGTGGTTCCGCACTTGGGCCCATTAGTATCCAAGGTCTTTGTTTCAGGCGTCATTCACTCTATTGTCACTCTGTTTACCTCGGCGGTCTACCTCTGGGCATTCTGCCATTTACTTCAGGGACCCGACCGAAACTTTCGTTCCATTTCGTTACTGCCAGCTAAACAAAATAATTTTGATCGAATCATTAATGTAATTTCAAATATTATCTAATTTTGGGTAAATGTAGAGATAGCAGATCAAAGTTTGATAAAAAATCATTTTTTTCTGTCAATAACGAAATGGAACGAAAGTTTCGGTCGGGTCCCTGATTTACTTTACATTTATACACTTGTTTGGTCACTCGCTCATCTTTCATTCTTTCAAGATGACCGAACCATTTTAACTGATTTCTTTCCCATGTGTCAACTATTGTCTCTTTTGCACCACATTATTTGAGGATTATCTCGTTTCGGACTTTGTCCATCAGTGTTTTTCCGCATATTATGCGTAGAGGTTTCATGCCAATCGCGTTAATTTTACTCCTGTCCTTCTCTTGACAGGTCCATGTCTCGCTACCGTATAGTACAGTCGGTACGAATATAGAATTATGTATGGCCATTTTACACTTATTTATGCGCCTATCTAACTCCTCATCTATTTTTCCGTCGCTAGTGAATAGGCTACCCAGATATACGTACTTGTCAACTTGTTCTAATCTCTCATCATTTAGGACAATGTTGCACATTGTTTTCTCAGTTTTTCCTTCAAACACCATGATTTTTGTTTTATTTATGTTAATTTTAAGGTCGATGTTCTTCATGCTTGTATTAAGTTTATTCAACATTTTTTGCAAGTCCTCGATTGATTCTGCCATAATGATCTTGTCATCTGCGAAAGCTAACCCACGTACCTTCACTGTTTCGAGATCTACACCTTCTTCTTCGAAGAGGGCCATTCTTAGACACTTATCCATAAATATGATAAATAGCCATGAGGACATAACGCATCCTTGTTTCACGCCTTGCATAATATCGAACCAGTCACTCAGTTTCCCATTTACTCTTACACTCGCTTCACTACCTGCATATATTGATTTTATTGCTTGTAGGATCCATCCATTGATTCCGTACTCTTTAAGGACTTCCCAAAGTTTACTTCTATTTACCTTGTCAAATGCTTTTTCTAGGGCAACAAATTCACAGAAAACTTTCTTTCCTACTCTTAAGCTTTTTTCTGTGATCTGTCTTAAACTAAATATCTGATCTGTACATGATCTTCCTGGCATGAATCCACTTTGGACTTCCCATATATTTTCTTCTGTAATTTTTATTACCCTACGAATGAGTATTTTTGAGTATATTTTACTTACGGCACTTAGTAAGCTGATACCTCTGTAATTACTGCAGTTGCTTTTATCTCCCTTTCTTTTGTATATTGGTCCGATAATCGCTTTTCTCCAATCGTCTGGGACTTCTCCCATCTCGATACATACATTTATCAATTCGCACAACCTGTGAGGTATGTACTCGCCACCGTATTGAAGCATTTCAACGCTGATACTGTCTACGCCAGCAGCCTTACCGTTTTTTAAGTTCTTAATTATATCTCTAACCTCAGTGACACAGACTTTTTCAGTTGGGTTTTCTAATGCATCATGTTCTATGTCGCAGTTCTGTTGCCCTATATCTTCACCTCCTAATAATTCATTAAAAGAGTCTACTATCCCGTCTATATCATATAGCATTTCACCTTTGCTGTTTCTCATGCTGACAAACTCTGTACTTTTACTTTCTTTTATCAGTTTAAATAATAGTTTTATAATTCCTTCAAAGCTGTTTTGTATTTTCCTCTCTTCTTCTGTTCTGATTTTTTCTTTACTCTCCTTGACTAGTCGTTTAACTTTCCTCTTTTTGTCTTTGTAATCATTTTCGAGTCTATTTCTCTCCTCATCGCTAAGTCCTGTGATGTTTAATGTTATCTTGTGCGCTTTTTTCTTTTCTTGCTGGGCTGCTTGAATTTCATCATTACACCACGCATCACCAGACTTTCTTCCTACCACTGCCGTACCACACACTTCAATTGCAGTTTTAACAATGATATCCCATAAGTTGCCCTATCTATGCGTTCGCTCAACCTATTTTGAAACTCTATTCGCACTTCCGGTTTCTGTAAATTTTCAATCTTTATTCGCGTTTGTTTCGTTTTTTTGTTCTCTTTCTTCCCCATCCCCGCCCTAAGTTTATTTTGGAGACTAAAAGGTAATGATCAGTATTGCATTCGGAACCCCTCATGACTCTTGTATGTTTGACTAGTTCTCTTAGTCTTTCATCCGCAATAACGAAGTCAATTACACTGCGGTTATTTCCTTTACACCAGGTGTACGTGTGGATCATTTTATGTCGAAACCAAGTATTTGTAATAAATAGGCCCTTTTCTAAGCATAAGCTAACTAATTTTTCCCCGTTATAATTTTGTCTTGTTGGATCCCTAAAATTACCCAGCACCCTTTCTGTATCTGTATCCTGACATTGGACGCCGACCCATCCGTTCATATCTCCTAGCAGAATTATTCTTTCACCTTGATCGCAAGTACTTATTGTATCATTTAAAGTGTCCCAGAAGGCGTCTTTGACTTCTCGCGGCTCACTGTCAACTGGGGCGTAGCACGCTATGATAAATAATCTTCTGATTCCTACCTTCATTCTTACCCACAGCAATCTGGGCGATACATATCCTTGATCTTTGAGATGCTGTCTTGCTTTTTCATTCATAATAAAACCGTCCCCTTGACTACCATGTGATTCATTATCCACTCCTGACCATATTTCAAAACCGCCTTTCAACACCCCAATTTCTATGTTTCTACTTTCGCAACCCTTTTTCTTCGTCTCAGGCACACATAAAATATCAAGTTTCCTTGCATGCATAGTTTCCCACGTGCGAATTGACCGTCGGCCCACGGTCGGGCCAACCGTCGGACGGTCGGTCCAACTTTGTGCGCCACTGGTCGGGCCAACCAGCTAAATGATAACGGTCAACCGCCTTTGGGTTTTCAAGGTCGGCCCGACATTTGGTCGAAAATATGGGCCATCTATTAAGATGATGTCGGCCCAACCTTGGACAACAATGTGGTATTAAAAAAATAAATAATAATTGATTGCGAGTATTTTGACTATAAATGTTAATGGTCCTGCTTAGAATGAATACATATATTACATTTTTAAACATTATATTACAAATAAAATTTCCAGCGCTACGGGGTTTCGAACCTACGTCTATACTTGAATCTATCGCCCAGCAGTCGGGAGTCTTACCCATTACTCTATACCTAAAGAATTGAAAGTCAATGCAAAAACCATCCTCATAAGCTACAGCTCAAAGCAGTTAAGAAAAACAATTTCTTAACACTTTTTTCTCATTAATTTTTGTATTATCATATGACATCATGTAGATGTCAAATAAATTATCTGTTAACGGGAATATAAATTAAAAAAATTTTAAATAAATAATCTAAATCGATTACAATTTTTAGGGTTTCGTAGCCCCGGGCGAAAACCCTTAAATTTTTGTTCAACACATTTTTTTCAACCATTTTTTTTCAAAATTTTTGTTTTAATTTTTTTCAAGAATTTTTCTTCAAACAATTTTTTTCCAATATGTTTGTTCTCAAAAATTTCGTATCAAAAAATTAAAAAAAAAATTTTTTTTTGAAACATTTCTTCAAACTTTTTTTAAACCCTAGTATATCCGACGGCTAGCCCATATTTGGGCCAAGGTTTGAACGACCGTCGGGTGCATCATGATGACTTATACAATGCAATGTTATGCCGATGGTCGGGCTATCTCTTGCCCAGAGTCGAGCCGACCGTACTTTCACGGTCTTTTTGAAACAATGAACCAGAGTTTATCCGACGGTCTGTTCATACTCGGGCCAAGGTTTGACCGACCGTCGGGTGCATCAAGGTGACTTGTGTCTAACCGACTGCTGTATCCAGAGTTGGACCGACCGCATTTTTGCGGTCGTACCGACCAATCTGCCATAGTTCATCCGATGGTCGGCCCAACGTTGGGCCAGAATTGGACCGACAGTCGGCTTTTCGCCCGCTGCCGACGTCAGTTGCCAATGTCGGTGGGACCATGGCAGCCTGAAAACACCTTAGTCGGCCCAACTCTGGTTACCGTAGATCGGTTACCAAAGCAGGGCCGACTTTGGGCCGATGGTCAATCTCTGGCAGCCGACCCAATTTCGCACCTGGGTTCTCGCAGTTCTCTTACCTTAAGATCACTCACTCCTCTAGCATTCCAAACACCCAGTCTCCATTCATCGACTGAAACTCGAACTTTACGTTTGCCGTGTGTATGCATTTCGTCAATCAAAGTTTCAGTTCATTCCGAGGCTACTTTATTGTTTGTATTATTCATGTTTAGATTGTACACCCAACTATCACCTTTATGCGCGAAATTTGTTTTGCGAGCCGAAATCATGTCCAAGTTAAGTAATGATTCGTCGTTCGGTGGAGAGTCTAGTTGTAAGGTCAGTCCCACCAAATCTTCTGTTACTGGGGGGGGGGGGGGGGGACAGAGTTGAAATTCGCCCGAATTCTGCTTTCCTATTCGTTGAAACGAATTGGGCCAGAGCGAATTGATCGCGTTTCGATTCACCTTAATTCGTGGTCGAGGTCATTTCGACAAAAAAAACAATAAAAATTGCATATCTCGAGACTCGAACCAGCGATCTCAAGTGTATAAAGTCCAGAGGGCAACCACTGAGCTACGGGACTCATTGATATTTATGTACAACGGATCCTTTATGCCGAGCGCGTTGTTTATAGCAAAGATTGGTTATAGCTTACGAATTCGATTAAATAGGCCAGTCTTTAACTCTATTCGCACTGGCGAATTCTGGCGAATTGGGGCTTGACTTAAAATCTCGCGAGTTAAAATGAATTGGCGGAAACTGAAAATAATACGTGCTGACGCATTCAAATGAATTAGACCCCCTAAACATTTTCCGCTAAATTCGGGCGAATAGAATATTTGAAAACTTTATTACTTTTCACGAATTTACACGAATTCACCACCATCTCCAATACGAGATTGTCGCAAAGCAAGATTCACGGGTGCTCCCGGAGACATTGCTTGTCCACTTAACGGAAATTTGCAGGCAACTTATACAAGCAAGATCCATAAGTATACACGGATAAAAATAGATATTGAAAAGTAGATATTAAAAACTTTGATATTTAACCATAAGATATAGAGATTACGGTATAATATATAATATCTTCTATTCAATATACAAGATATTAAAGGGCAATTTCTGTTTATATTGAAATAATAAAATGTGTAATATTAACCGTTAATATCTAAGATATTTAAAAAGCGAAATTTTAACGGAGCAATGTCGTTGACGTGTGGCCCGGCGTCAAAAGATTTGAACACCACTTTGTCCGTATCTTGAGCAATCGTCGTGTGTGTTGTAGTTTTTCGGTTATATATTGCGTTAAAAATTTTGGCGGAAAATGGATTAAGTATTTTTGGACATGGATATCATGATTTTTTAAAGAAAATTAGGACTTGGCGCTACAGGCATCACTTATGTTAGCATTGAACAGCGTATTATTATCAATGCTCAAGGATTCGGACATCAAAAACAGAGGACTGCGATCTAAAACCTTTTTGGATTTTATAGAAATTGGCATGCTTTACAGGTAATTTGTGCATAATTAAAAAATATTTTTTGAATATCTTAGATTCTGCCCTTTAATATCTTGGATATTGTCAATTAAAATCTTCTTTTTAATATCTATGGATGCTCTACTTCAATATCTAGATTTCTGTCCCATAGTTAAATCTCTAAGATATTAACTAGTAATATCTAGATAGTCTTCTTTAATATCTATTTTTCTCCTTACAGCGTTACCGGATTTAATTATATGCATGCCCCGGGTAAAAATTCGTCGACTTGTTTCGACTTGAAATGTCCACATTCAAGGTATGCTGAAGTCGAAAAGTTCGACTTCAGCATGTCTTATTATTGAGACGGAGCCAAACTTCAATTTATATCTTGGAGACAAGTTTCAATGTCTTGAAGACATATATTCATATCTTGAGTCGAATTTTTATGACTCCAAGGCGAGCGGTTCATATAACTTCATACCTGCCCGGACAAAAAGGGTCATTCTTACTGTCATAAAAGCTAATCTTTGTTAATGATTTGGCAATTTCGTATATTTTTATACAGTATATATATATATTGAACCAATTCATTTATGGATTTTTATTTGTATTATACTTGTTTGTCTACGATACAGAAAATGCGGTTTGTTTTTACGTATTTCTAATGGCTTAGGAGACTCCTACTAAAAAAAAGTCAGGAATCGTCAGAATTCTGACCATTTCTGACCACTTTCGTTACGTTTCTCGACAGAAATCGTCAGGAAAAGTCAGAATTCGTGAGAAATGTTCAGAAATCGTCAGAGCTTGGGTTCGAAGGATAATCCTTTTATTAGGGGTCCAATAATAGAATGCCACAAAACCTAATCCCTTTTATATTTCCCAGGTTGTTTATATTATTTATTTATATTTATTTAGGCATAGTCTCTTTTTACTTATATTTAATTATTAATATTTACATATTAAATGACTCTGAAGGTGAATCTGAAAATTTTGTCCGTTTTGACGTATCTCTTTCTCTTTACAAGATACATTATATTTATCCTAATTTTAAATTTTTTAGGAAAATTTTTAGGTATCTGAAATCGTTGAAACCCGTAGATTCGGAATTTCTAACTTTTGAATCTGTATATGCAACAACTTCAGAAATATTCAGACTCGTCAGGAATGGTCCGGACGTTCAGGAATCGTCAGACCTTCTGACCATTTGTGACGATTCCTGACTTTTTTTTTAGTAGGGACCCTTATAGAAAATAAAAATTTTAATCTTGTTGAAGAAAATTTTTTAGGGTTATAGTCGTTCAAACCCACAGATTCGGAATTTTTAAATTGAAAATAACTAATTAAATAATTACAAATTTTTCATTCCTCAATATTAATCCTTCACATTTTTTAACAGTTTCATTTCTGAGTCCAAAAATGTTCGTCTTGAGACAAGTTGACGCTGACTTGATAAATCACACTGCTAAGATCATAAAAGTGTGACATTATCTGATGTCTCATCTCAGTTTTAAGACGCAGCCAGACATAGATATCTTGGAGACGAACTCAAGACAACACCAAGGCGAACTCAAATCGAAACACTTAACGTCCATAAATATATAGATTTTGATTATTTCGCTGAGGTTGGAAAAGATATATTTTTTTTAAACTTGTTCTCGGGTTTACTTGGTTTTTCCTCATCAGCCACAGTCTAAGTCAAGTGCCTAATGAGATGAGGATGTTATACATTAATTTAATGCGATGTTTGAAATCTTTTGCGATGATGTTGCAGGTACAAAATTAGGAGCATGGTGTAGTTTGGAGTTCGTCCTTTACCACTGTTGTCCTTGCAGTCGCCTCTGGATGCTTTCTTAGAGCACTCTACAACTCAATAGGTTTTTTTATCGCTTGCTTCCTCATGGTGTAGAAATTTTCTTTCAATGCGACAGGTGTTTAATAAACCGCCTTCTGAGCTGCTGCCAGTACCCTACTGACTCCTAAATGTTCAGTGCATCTTGCGTGCACATAGTACTGCATTTCGATACGAAAATTTTAAATATTTCGATCGGTCTCGTTCGTTTTCGAAACATATTCTAAAGCCAACTTCTCGTACATTCATTTGTTACTAATCATATCGTCTCATGTCTAACTTCCGATCAATTTCGAACGATAATATCGGAAAGATCAGAACTGTCGTAAAAGTTCCTCTAAATTTAAATGTACAGCCTAACGACGTTAAGTTACTGTAAAAAAGTATTTTTTTATGCATATATGCAAATAAAATATATGTGTATAAGATGAACTGCATTCTAAAAAAATTGTACAATTTCTTTATAATATAGATATGAGACTTTCATAGGAAAATTAATAACAAAATAAATACTATTTCCGTAAAACATTGCATTTTTTTAGTATTTTGAATACATAGATATAATTTGTTAAATAAAATTATACCAACGTAGTACAAATTGGTTTAATTTCGTTTGTCAGGATAAACTATTTGTGACGAAAAAAAATTCAGCATTCTCTTTACATTCAGAATTTTTTTAAAGGTAAACGTTAGATAATATAGTTATAATATTTTAGTTTGTATTTCAAAAATATCAATTATAAATATGAAAATATATAAAAGCAAAGTTTCCTATAGAAAAATAAATTGAAATAACACAGTTGTTTTTAATAGTTTCATAATACTGAAAATATTGATAGAAAATGTATTAAAAACACTAAAACTCAAATTTGTGTGTAAATCAAAAATATTTTGTTGTAAAAATAGCTGGTAAAAAACGAGAATCTCGTTACGATCGATCGTTTTCTTAAGAATCTCGATCGAATAAGACGAGACGATATTAGAGTATCGTAATGGCAAATCGAGGTTAAGTAAATTATCGATCGATTCTCGTATCGTCTCGCTCGAATGCAGCACTACGTGCACATTACCTGTAGCCGAAATCACAATAGGATGAATAGATGCATGTTTCACATTCCTCCATATTGGCTTTACTTCATGCCTAGTTAATGTTAATGTAGTTAATATCTTAGCGATTTAGCTATGGGACAGAAATCTAGATATTGAAGTAGAGCATCCATAGATATTAAAAAGAAGATTTTACCTGACAATATCCAAGATATTAAAGGGCAGAATCTAAGATATTCAACAAATATTTTTTAATTATGCAGTCCTCTGTTTTTGATGTTCGAATCCTTGAGCATTGATATAATACGCTGTTCAATGCTAACATAAGTGATGCCTGTAGCGCCAAATCCTAATTTTCTTTAAAAAATTATGATATCCATGTCCAAAAACACTTAATCCATTTTCCGCCAAAATTTTTAACGCAATATATAACCGAAAACCCATAACACACATGACGATTGCTCAAGATACGGACAAAGTGGTGTTAAAATCTTTTGACGCCACGCCACACGTCAACGACATTGCTCCGTTAAAATTTCGCTTTTTTAATATTCCACCTTTTTTCTCCCGCATGACGATGTCGGCTCGATTGGCTCAGATATAATGATCCGTCTGTATACTAACATCCCAATATAAGATGTAATATTCGTTTTTTTAAACGGGCACTGGAATGCACCTATGGGAATGCATCCATTCTGTTGAGAGTCCTAGGTTTAGGGCAACTTGTTGATGTACCATGCCTGCCACATCATTATGTCTGTGCGTATACTCTCTCTGAACCATTACGCAACAACCATAAATAATGTGCTCGATTGATTTGTTGGTATCTCTAGATAACCATTATGTCTGTTCGTATATTCTCTCTGAGCCATTACGCGACAACCATCAATATAATGTTCTCGATGGATTCATTGGTATTTCCACATAATCGGCACCGCGGTCAACGACGTCTTAATGTAACACGTATTTGCGATAATTTCTGGTGCTGACAACCCTGCCCTGAATCGCAATGACGAATCCTTCCGTTTCTGGATACAGGACGCTCTTTTTCAGTCAAATATTGGATGCCTCACTATCCACTTCATGTTGATCTAACGTTTTGGGGTGCTTGCCGTGGATGGCTTTTTGTCTCCATTGCGTTTCTCATTCCTCTATGGTTTCTACTCTGATATTCAAGGCCTCCACTGAGCACAAATTCAAGGGCGTGTAATCAAGATCCGCTTTACAGATGGCGTTGTAAAGCGCAACATCTTGCTTGCTGTTAACATAGTCTCGCAACTGTATAACTTGTGACTCGCACAGTTTCTTGACATCTGCAACGCCCCTACCCCCTCTATGTCGTGGTAGAACTACCCTTTCAATCACCGAATCACTGTGGTGCATTTGGTGCTTCGACATTTCTACGCGGATGGTCCTGTTTAACCTTTCAAAGTCGGTGTTCGACCTTTCGATGAGCCCAAAGGAGTACGTGAGGACAGGGATGGCACAGGTGTTGACAGTCGTTAGGTTTTTCTTAAATATCGTATGCTGAATACCCTCAGATTCTAGAATACTGCATTTATCTAGTCCAAACTCCATGTGGATAGCATTGGAAAACTGCTCTGTGACATCGATCACTTGCTACAGTTTCGTCGCAGTGAGAATATACCTTATCTGCAATGATAGCTGTTTATTTATATATTGTTGGAAGACAGGCTTTCGGTCGAAATTCAGATGGATTTTGAGCTTCCAGGTTTTTAGGTAACATATACGTAGTACAAGTAGTATTAGTAGTACTTTATACGTAGTATAAAGCCTGGCATCGGATCTGGGTGTTCGATGATCTTCTGAAAACACCGTCCCAACGCAGGATGCACACTCGTCAGGCACTTATACCAGAAGTTGTGCACCATGTCCGGACTGGAGTTTTTCAGTGACTCGCCCTTTTCAAAGCCGCTGAAACATCTGAAGCTGTGATGTTAGTCAGCTCCATTTCAGGGTTATTGCTTGCTCTTGCTTTTTGTAGTTGGAACCACGTAGCGTCTAAATTGCTTTTGTTCCTTTTTCTCCAAACACATGTCCAATAGATATTTATGTCTAAGAATTAAGGGACTTCGGTGTCTTGCTGGTTATTTTGCTTTACCTAACACCTATATACCTATGTCTAGCTTATACCTATATACCCACCTACACACTACTATTTTCCAATCGAGCAAGTCACGCCTACCCCGAAAGGGAAATGGCTTAATGGTATAATAATAATAATAATAATTCACCACGAAGCCTGATATTGTCCTCCAAGATCTGAAGAACAAGATCATTTA
>CAKNYM010042101.1:0-12035 GCA_932195095.1 Andricus curvator | reverse complement strand
GAACCATGATCGTAGCTTCCGGAGCCTACAACTTCTCACAATAAATAATTCACCACAATCCTCCCGAATTAGTTTTTTTTACTGGGCAGCACCTTATTCTCGTCACCCAAGTTATGGAAAATGCCACGTGGTTTACCTTAGCTGGTAAACTTTTTTTACGATTTGTTTTGAATATTAAGAAAAAATAGAAGGATACAATACAGAGGTTCTCTACAAATTTAAGATTTTTTTGCGATTTCGTTTATGAAGGAGAGCCCTGATAGTATGAAAGAATAGAGAGGTCCGATAAGTTTGACACTCTTACATGCTCTCGGGTGCGCTGCGAACTCGCGAAACCAGGTAGCATTTTCAAGCTGAATTTTAATTTGTGCTTAAAAACAATTTTACCATTGTTTTTACTAGTTTCAAACAATTAGTGGATACAAAAAATAAAGTTTTATCGGAAACTAAGTATTTCAAATGGAACTTGAATCGTATTTAGTGAGAAAACACATTTCCCGATGAAACTGTTTTTGCCAAGAAAACAATTATTTTACTGTCAAGTAAGTTTCAACACACTATAAGCTATAATGAACTTTAATTAATGCATATAGCAGAAAAATTGATTCAAAATATGCAAAAATATGAATTATAGACGTTCAGAAATGAAATACGAATTCTAACCTAACTTTTATGTTAGAATTTTTTAGATAGTAAATATTTCATGTATAAATTGAAAAAAAGTATTTTAAATTCAATTTTTTGTTAAGATCAGTAAATTGAAGTTCAATTTACTTAAAATATGTTGAAACTTATATAATATACTAAAATAATAAACGAAAATTCCACATGCGCAACACTTTGTTTCCGACAATATTCGTTTTAAACTATGCAAAACAATAACAAAATTGTTTTTAAGTACAAATTAAAATGTATATCTTGAAAATTCTACTTCGTTTCGCGATTTCACATTTTGGCCGCATTGAAAAAATAGATGGCGTATTGCAGCGCAGCGGATCCCAATAGCTCTTTGTATGAATTTATCATGATAATATCTTGATCTATTTTTTTATATAACAATTAAATAAACAATCAGCTTCACACTCCTCCTGACAGAGCGCAAAAGATCCATACCCTGATGGTTTGTCGCTCTTTTAATTATAAGTTAAAAGGTTCCATCCTAAAATTCAATAATTTATTACAAAGCACCCCTAAGTTTTTCAGGCTTCGTATTAGCGGCGCTAATATCGGCGCGAGTTTCTGAAATAGGCTTTCTTTATTTATTTGTTTAAAAATAAGAAGAAGATAAAAAACAAGATTTGTTTATAAAGTTTAATAAATAGTTATTTATATAAACTTTTTA
Organism: Andricus curvator; assembly: GCA_932195095.1. Taxonomy (NCBI): domain Eukaryota; kingdom Metazoa; phylum Arthropoda; class Insecta; order Hymenoptera; family Cynipidae; genus Andricus; species Andricus curvator. The sequence goes on along the minus strand of CAKNYM010042101.1, from coordinate 10,693 downwards.
ATAAAAGAAACAATATAAATATAGTGCTAGGCAATATGAGCGATGTTTTATACGACTACGTATGTATCTCGGTTATATAATATACTGAGTGTATTGAATGTGCAAAAAACAATTTCTTATAATAAAATATTGGTTTTAAGGCCATGTGAGCGTAACCTCAAAAATTTTTTCAAATTGTTTTGAAACCAACTTACGTTCACACGAAACGCGAAATCGAGTTGAAAATTTGTGAAACTAAATACAAAGCACTAAGAAACGCGGGTCTGGTCCTAAATTTTTATAATTATGGAAAAAATTTGGTGTAAATAATTTTTTGTTGCTTTTTTCATAATTATAAAAATCTAGGACCAGACCCGCATTGATTAGTGCTTCATATTTAAGGTAAACGTCCCAGTAATCGTCACCATAAGAGATTTCATTGACTTCAAATATTTAGAAAATTGTTTTGGAAGGATTAGTTAAAAAATGATTGGTACTGATTGAAGCATTAAACAATATTATAAAAATTGGTTTTACATTATTTTTAATATTACTTCTTATTGGTAAACAATTAAAAGTCAAAAAGCACCGATGTCCCAGTTATCGCTATTTCCAAATCTGCCATGTACTAGTAATCGCGAGTCGTTGTCCCAGTCTTTGCGAAAAAGGTCAAGGTTTCTTGAAATGTGTTTTTAGTGATTTGGACGTGTATTTCAAGTGTATTTTTGTATTTTAAGTATACTTTAATGAAATGAAAGATGTATTGTTAGTTTTATATTGATTAAGAGATTGAGACCTCCGAGATGAAATCCGTCGAAACATAACCTCAAAATCGAATCTTCTGATAGTTCCAATACGTCTGATGGACATTATAATAATTAATCATAATAGAAATGAATTTTCTTTTAAAATTTTTAGTTTTTATTTAAATTAAAAATATTTTCAAATAAAATTAATATTTTATTTATAAGAAATAAAGTGGTTTTTTTACCCATGAGCACTATTTGTACAAAAAACTAATTTGGTTTCTACAACAAGCACTGTTCAACCTTACTTAAAAATATTTTAGGAATGTATTTTAATGCGGAAAATACTTACTTCTGGCGTTTATACTTCAAAACTGACGATTACTGGGACCGCCACGATTACTGGGACGTTTACCTTAGTTTCTCAAATATTCAACTCGAAATCGCGTTTCGTGTGAACGTACATTGGTTTTGAAAAAAATGTGAAAATTTTTTTGAGGCTATGCTAACATGCCCTTAATCATACATTTGATACATTGTAACTTACATAGATACAGACTAAGTTGACTGTATTAACTTTACTCGTATTGTCTTAAATTTATATTGCCAGGAAAAATCTGCTGTCTAACGGAAGAACCTAGTAAGCCATAGAGGTTATTTTCCTGTGCACATAAACCGAAAAATAATCTCTATGGTAAATTTCGCTTAGAGGTTTTTCTATTGAACAGCAGAAAAATAAACTACATATGGGGCAGAATACGCCAAGTGTTCCCACCTAAAATTATTGTTCTTTTTCATCGGCTTGAAACTTGGCTCAATATTATAGTCCTAGTGGACCTATATTAATTCACCAAACTATAGGTCCATTTCTCAACCGGTTCTCAATATACATGGGCCTGAACATTTCACTTTTTTAGGTGCTTTTTCAGAAGATGATCGAACAACCAGATCTGATGCTAGGCTTTATGTTCAAAGGTACTACCATATGTTGCCTAAAAAACCAGACGCTCAAAATCAATCCGAATTTCGACCGATAGCCTGTCTTCCAACAATTTATTTTAAATGCCTTACAGCTAGCATTGCAGATAAGGTATAGTCCCACTGTTACGAGAATGCCATCCTTACGAAAGAACATAAAAAGGATGTTGTAAGAACTCGCGGGGCAGTAATAGTCACCAACTCACCATAGACGCTGTTACCATGACGCAAGCTCGTAAACACCAAAGAAACTTGCACATGGCATGCATTGACTACAAGCAAGCGTTTCCTTCCGTACTAACCTAGTAAGCCATAGAAGTTATTTTCCTGTGGAAATAAACCAGAAAATAATCTCTATGTTGTAATTTCGCTTAGAGGTTTCTCTATTGGACACCAGAAAAATGAACAATATATGGGGCAGAATATGTCAAGTGTTCCCACACAAAATTATTGTTTTTTTGTTTATCGGGTTGAAACTTGGCTGAATTATAGTCCTAGTGGACCTATATTAATTCACCAAATCATGGGTCCATTTATCAACCGGTTGTCAATATACAGGGGCCTGAACTTTTCACTTTTTTAGGAGCTTTTTCAACTTCACGTTAGTTTATCTTCTTTTAGGATTATCCGATTGGACTTTTATTATAGTGTTCTGGAAAGCTCTTTTCGTATACGTTAAGACTATCATCACAATTTGGTTATAATCATTTTTTTTTTAAATAAAAATTAATCTTGATTTAAAAAAAAGAAACCTACTTACATTTTTTTTAATAGCTTTTTTTACTCTCTTCAAAGTTCCGCAGAAGCAAAAGTGTGCTACAAATAATGTCGTAGTCAAATTGAGATTTTTACGCTTGAGGGTACCACGTTATGATTACATAATATACATATACACACAAAAAATCATCTCAAGATAGTTAAATCTAAGCTTAGAGGCAAGTTCGATCTAACAGTATTCGTTATGGGGCGCTACCTAAGTTGAATGTGGTCCCCGCGAGCATAAAAATCTCAATTTGACCATGAAATTATTTCCAGCCCACTTCTTCTTCCACATGACTTTAAAGAGTGTAAAAAAATCTATTTTTAAAAGAAGAAAAAAATGTTAAGTAGGTCTCTTCAAAAAATAAATTTTAATTTTGATTTTAGACGGTTGCGCCGCCGCGCCACGCCGCCGCCGCCGGTCAACTTGCTTCAAAACCGCGCCGCCGCTGATTCGAATTCGGCGCGCCGACGCACAGTGGTCCAGAAATGGATTTTCGCGGACAAATTAAGCTAGAGGCCGCTATTTTTGGTCGATTTTAAAGTTTAAAAAAAGCAAAAAAAGAAAATACTCTGCATAAAATTTCGCATCAATCCCTCGAGGCCGAATTTCAATTTTCATTTTGTGTTAAATGTTCTTGATTTAGAATAAAAGTTTTCAGCTAGATAATATAGAAAAGTCATTGGCAGCAAGGCTTTGTGAAAAAATAATATTTCCCTGTAAAGGCAGAAAAATTTAATGCAATTTTTTCTATAATTTGATAATAACAATGACTGATACTTATGCCTAACAACATTTTTAATGTGAAATAAAATTGTGGTGTCTTTAAAGTTGATTTTTCATGAAGAGAAAATATTTAATCCTATAAAAGTTCTATAAATGTATATTTGTTTGTAAAATTTGTTTATAACAGCGAAATTTCTGCTTTGGTAATTTATTCTTATGATATTTGGATCTGTGCATCAATTTCTATTGATTTCTGTTGTACTTTACTCGATTACACGAAGATAAAAAATAATACATTGGAAAATCTGATTTTTTTCGAATTGCTTAATAACGTAACATTTACCACAAAATGAAAGTTGAAATTCGGCCTCGAGGGATAGATGCGGAATTGCATCCAGAGTATTTTCTTTTTTTAACTTTAAAATCGACCAAAAATACGACCTTTAGCTTAATTTGTCCGCGAAAATCCATTTCTGGACCACTGTGCGACGTAATCTTAAGTATATTTACATGCTACCAGATTTCTTTCCGCAAAGTGATCCGGTGGCTTTTGATTTAAAACCGATTTGTAAACCGATTTAAATAAATATCTTATGCTGGAAATTGATCTTTTGTTCGTACTTATTTTTATATTTTCCAAGCTGTATGTAAAAAAAAAATTAAACTAGACCGTCATGCTGCCACGCCGCCGCCGGTCAAAAGTCTGTCGGCGCCACCCTCTATTTGATTTAAAAAAATAAATAAATAAAAATTCAAAATGAGAAAAAAATTGTTAGCCTTAAAGTACATGAAAAGAGCTTTCCAAAACACTATAATAAAAGTCCAATTGGATAATCCTAAAAGAAGTTACACTAACGTAACGGTGAAAAAGCACCTGAATATAATATTTAATATAATATTTTATATTAAAATGAACGTAACAAAAAAATTTTGTAATCCCTTGAAATTTGCAGTTCAAGAATTTGATAAATACTAAATTGTAACAGAATTTTCTGAAACATGTGACTAAAGCTTTATGTAATTATCGTTTCCCTATTAAAAAAAAGTCAGGAATCGTCAGAACAAAAGTAAGGAATTCTGACCACTTTTGTTACGTTTCTCGGCAGAAATTGCCAGGAAAAGTCAGAATTCGTGAGAAATGTTCAGAAATCGTCAGAGCTTGGGTTCGAAGGATAATCCTTTTATTAGAGGTCCAAGAATAGAATGCCATAAAACCTAATCCCTTTTATATTTCCCAGGTTATTTCTATTATTTATTTATATTTATTTAGGCATATTCTCTTCTTACGTATATTTAATTATTAATATTTATATATTAAATGACTCTGAAGGTGAATCTGAAAATTTTGTTCGTTTTGACGTATATCTCTTTCTCTTTACAAGATACATGATATTTATGCTAATTTTAAATTTTGTAGGAAAATTTTTAGGTATCTGGAATTGTCGAAACCCGTAGATTCTGCATTTCTAACTTTTGAATCTGCATATGCAACATTGACAAAAAATTTATTTCCAATTTTTAATCCTTTTGGGTTGGCCTACTTGCGGTCAGGAAGTTCAGGAATTGTCAGAACTTCTGACCATTTGTGACGATTCCAGACTTTTTTTTTAGTAGGGTTATGAAATTTCCGTTCATGTTTATAGTAAAATCTAGACACAGTTACTTCATAAACCTTAATTTACGCGTCTCTGAAAATTCATACAGAAATTTCTAACAGTGAAGAAGAAATCAGACATTGGTCATAATTGGAGTCTTGAGTGGTCTTGAAATAGTCACGGCGCCGCCGAAAATTGAGAACAACGTCACACCGTGCTGGCGCACCGAATAAAAATCTGCGGCTGCGGCGCAGACCTCTAAAACAAAGAAAACAAAAATTATTTTCTCCTCATAAACGAACAAATGCACTTTCCAGTAAATAATTCTCCAGTAAAGTTGCTAAAAAGCCCTCTAGTTCTGGGCCCTCGATATATTTGGTGTAGGAAACTAATGGGCCGAAGTGGGGAACCATACATAACAATTTTGTAAGGCTCTTCACTTGGGGTGATCGCTAGAGAGATTGATCAGCAACTTGGGTCGAAGCAGTGTTGCGGAACAAATGTGTCATTTAAATAAATAACACGAGAATTCCAGATCAATCTAAAATATCTATACCTAACACCTATATACATATCTACCTTATACCTATACACCTACCTACTTTACACCTATATACCTATTTAACCCCTACCTATCTACTCTATACACGGAGAAAAATGGATGTTGAAACGTAACATTTAGATCTTCAGGGTTAACATATTTTATGTTTAACTATAGGACAGCAATCTAGATGTTCAAAGTTAGGATCTGTAGATATTCAAAAGTGAGATGTTACTAACGGCTGTAAATATTTGAGGAATTTACTTATTTCTGAGCATTTAAGGAATTAATTGATAACTTATTTGTGAATTTAAAACTAAACTTGAATTTTCGTACATGAACGAAAAACAGATACAGGGTATGAAAAGCCGATCAGATAATACATTCAGTCTAGCTGAGATTATGTTTAATATTTTTAATTCAAAATAAAAAATAAAAACGGGGTAAGTAAGCTGAGAACGAATAATATGTAATCTGCATTTAAAATTCTATCTATTTGAGGTTACTTAAACTCATATTTTATTATAAATTCACAAACATTTTGTCAAATCACGTGTCAAATGTTCAAAGGTGTTCGAGTCAATATAACCTCAAACTTGAGAACATTGTTCCGTCGTGTAGACAGACAAAAGTCGTTATACAATTTTAATAAAGGATAGCTTTCTTTGAAAATGTTCAAAAATTGTAATATTCCATAATTGTAATATCGAAATTATATAGCCGTCAAATATAGTCGTGAAATTCGAATGCGCAATGCGCATGCGTTCAGATGATTTTAACATCTGAGTATGTTACAGTTTAACATAAAAATATTTTTACGCCTAACATCTCAAAAAGATAGTAGATGTTTGGCATGAATATCTGCATGTTAGGCGGAACAATCTTACCCTTTGAACATCTACATTTAAACATCCATTTTTCTCCGTGTACCTATATACCAATATACACACTACTATTTTCCAACCGAACAAGTCACGCCTACCCCGAAAGGGAAATGGCTTAATGGTATAATAATAATAATATGTCGAAAGTTTCAAAAGATCACCCCGCAGGTAACACAACCTCTGACAAATACATGATTTAAAAGGAACGCTTAACTATAGTTTAAATTAAATGATTATAATGCCTTGGACAGTGTATGGCTGTCTTTGACATGTAAAAAGTAAATTTGACAGATAATCCCTGAATAAAACTAAAAATGAAGGAATTGTTTGAATTATTTCTTGACTTGAAGTTTGATATTGTTACTATTAATTTTGGCTGAAGTTAATATATGTCGAACAATTTTGAATAAAAATGGTATACATACGAGAAAAAAGATTGAATAATGCAAATTTCTATAAAATTAGAGGGTAATAATAATCTCTCCTCATCTATTTTTTAAATAAAAATTTGGGAACCATAACCGTCGGTCAAGGAATGCTGGTTAACAAACTCGTTCTTTCTTTTAGGACCAAAAAAAGTGTGTCAAAGCTCGATTTGATCCGTTCATTTTTGTGAGAGTTATGGTGTTAACGGACGGACGGACAAACATACAGATAGACATACAGACAGATCGCCAAAACTTGATTTTCGGCTTCAGGGGGTCTCAAAACATGCTTTCTTAAACTGAAACAGTGAAATAGTCATTAGTTGAATCATTATCTTAAATTATCAGTAAGGTAGCCAACCGTCCCGCATTCGCATAGTACCTTCTGTCCCGCTTTGAAATTTTTCCCACAAAGTGTCCCGGAAAATTGGGGTAGCGTCCCGCATATGTCCCGCATTTACTATTCTTTTTATACAATCTCTACTTTTTTGGTAAAAAAATGAATATTCACTACACTCGCATGTCACAAAAGTTTTTCGTACTATGACCAAGGTAGCCAACTATCTAGACCCAAAATTACTAATATTGATTTGCCAAAACCACCAATGTTTTTCCGTTTATTTCAAAAACCTTCCCCTAAAAAAAAAAGGTCTTCAGTTGTAAGGTCCGGCCGTCCCGCATTTTGGGTCTAGACAGTTGGCTACCTTGATTATCACTGGCGAACCCGAGGGCGAACCTGTGATTTTCCGACGTTGTCTGGGTGAACCAGTAGCATTACTGAATATACCAGTGACGCTAAATCGGCTAAATGATAGATTCAACCAGTGATATAGCGCTCCACGTGGCCAAGACATGAACCTCCAGTCCAGTCGTTCTCCTGTTACCTAAAACTGTCGAAAACGGACTTTATTGTGTACTAGTGTTTGTGTTAGAAGAATTTGGGGCCCGGCTGCAATAAGTTGGGATGTAATACCTTTCTCTTCACGTAATGACAAGACTTCCAGGGGTGCCTTTCCGCCCTCCACTAGATGTTGGAAAGGGGTAAGAATGTGACTTAGATTAATTCCGTGATTGTTGCAAGTAATTATAAAATAGTAGATGGCGTGCTAAAGGGAGAGGTTTCCGTCAACAACAGTTGCTGAAAGTTTTACTTTCGTTCCTGATATGGGCGAATGATCAGTTGGAGAGCTGGAAAGCCAACAAACCTTAAGAATCCATAGAAATCGACAGTCATTCAACCCAAAATTTGGATCACAATTTATGCGTCCAACAGAACAGTAATCAAAGTTATCAAAAGTTACCGATTTATTACCATGAATTTCTAAAATTACCATAATTTATGAAACTTTTGGAAAAATTATGAAATTTTTGGAAATTTATGAAATTTGTGAAAATTTATGAAGTTTGCGGAAATTTGTAGAAATTTATGAAATTTGTGGAAATATATGAAGTTTGTGGAAATTTGTAGAAATTTATGAAATTTGTGGAAATTTATCAAATTTGTAGAAATTTATGAAATTTGTGGAAATTTATAAAACTTGTGGAAATTTACGAAATTTGTGGAAATTTATGAGTTTTGGAAATTTATGAAAGTTTTGGCAATTTGTGGAAATTTATGATAATTTATGGAAAATTATGACGTTATTAAAAATATGCTGGAAGAGAAAATTAAAGTCCGGCAAAATCTGCCGGAAGAGAAAATTAAAATCCGACAAAATATGCCGGATCCGTATACACTACGTATATTATATCCTATTACATTGCAGCCCGGCCCTCATTTAATGTTGTGAGGGTAAGTTACGATTTCTAAAAGATAATTTTGCAAAGGTTAGCATAAAAGTGATAAATGATAAGTGGCATACCAAACCAGCTGACGGACGACAGCACGTACGACTAGATGACTACTGGTACTGAGTAACCAGTGAACCTCACTGATTAAACCAGTGACGGAATTCCACTGAGTGAACCAGTGAAATCTCACTGATTTTCAGTGACACACTTCTGGCTGTTTCAACCAGTGAGATTTCATTACTAAATTTTAAGTGAGTGGAGATCCGTTAAAAAACTGAGGTTTAAAATTTAGACGATTTTAATACTTTCTCAATCATAAATGATGAGAATGTAAAAGTTATTGTTAAGACAAGAATTCTTTTTTTTTCTACGGTATCTTTTCTTAAATGGAAAAAATTGATCAGGATACATCTTTCGCATCACTTAAAATTGTTAATTTAAACAAATATTATGTAATTGAACCCTAATCTCCTTTTTCTGCAAAGGGCATTTGAAGGGTAGCATAGGTAGCAAGGGAAGCACCCACAAATTTTTGAAAATGAGATTATTGGCTCAAAAATCTAAAACAAAAATCTAAATCTTATATATATATATATATATATATATATATATATGTATGTACATATATATATATATATATATATATATATATATATATCGATTCAGCAACTCACAATCAGGGGCTACGCATTTTTCATCACCGTCCAACGTTGAGAAAACGTGGCTCTCGAGCGATAAAAAACTTCCACCTCCATTTTCTTGGAACCTAATAATATTATGAAATTAAATCTTTTTTGTATCGATTCAGCAACTTAATTGCTAGAAAGCAGATTCTTTTCAAACTGTGCCCGTTTGTTGTACTCGTTTCATCTATGTTTCAAAACATTAAACCCTTCTAAAAAAAAGTCAGGAATCGTCACAAATGGTCAGAAGTTCTGACAATTTCTGAACATCCTTGACGAGTCTGACTATTTCTGAAGATGTGTTAATTCACAACCTATCAGGTAGTTCAGCGGATAAGACCGCTGGTATAGGCCAACCGAAAAGGATTAAAAATAATAAATGATTTTTTTTCAATATTGCATATACAGATTCAAAAGTTAGAAATTCAGAATAAAAATAAATAAATAAAAAGTGAATGTGCATAAATAAATATGAATCAATAATATAAATAACCTGGGAAATATAAAAGGGATTAATTTTTATTGCATTCTATTCTTGGAACCCTGATAAAAGGATTATCCTTCGAACCCAAGTCCTGACGATTTTTGGACGTTTTCTCACGAATTTGGACTTTTCCTGACGATTTTTGTCTAGAAACGTAACAAAAGTGAACACAAAAGTAAAAAAATCAGGAGCAATGAGCATACTTTTTTTAGTTTGAAAAATTAAAAGACACTTACGGTATGGTACTCTCACATGTAATATTCGCAAAATATACCCCCTCCAATTTTCTGTACCCCCCCCCCCCCCGTCAGAGTAGGACGGATGGTCGCCGGACCTGCCCCCCAGAGTTGACGCCCCTGTCTGCTTACGTCGAAACACTCCAAAGTTTACAGTCACTAAACTTACAAAATTGCTTGATAGAGGACGATACTTTTGTTTTTAAGGAAATTTTTCTCTGAGTATTGCTCACTACTGTTATGGAATTATCAAAAAATTACGTAAGGCAATTTCGCGTGGGCCCCCCCCCCCCCCCAGGTATTTAAAGCATTTTCCCGATTTTACCTGGTAGTTTTTCGCCATTGTTTAAACTGTAACATAAAGATAAACTCTCATATGTTTGTTATTTAAGAATGACCCCTATGTCTCTATAATCACGAAAAATATATTTGTTTTATATAACGTTCTTGTATTAATGAAAATCAGACATCTCTATATTTATCGCTGACAAGTGCATTTGATGTTTCGAAATTATTAATTGAACCGTCGACAAAAATAGTTGCAAATACATATGCTTAAGCGAAATGATTTTAATGGTTCGTCAGATAAATATTTTGGTAAAATTGAAAAAAGCTTATGCATTTCGAGACGCATTTATGAACCTGAAACTTTTTGATCATTGAACATTGAATATATAAATTACCGTACCTGATTTATGAATTAAAAAAATTGTTTGCTTCTGTTTGTATTATAGAGTATTCAAGTATGTTGGCAGCGCCATCAGACGGCGAAATTTTTGAACAGCTGGGTGAGTCGTTCTGCCGTGTTGTGCAATTATCATGAATAACAATGTAAATATTTGAGGGGCTTCAGCTTAAAAAACCG
>CAKNYM010042095.1:0-14288 GCA_932195095.1 Andricus curvator | reverse complement strand
TTCAGATATATTTTACAAAGAATTTAGTGATTTCCCAAAGATTTCATCAAGATTTTAAAGATTTCAGATATATTTAAAAGATTTCACAAAGACTTCAATGATTTCTGATCGATTTAAAAGATTTCACAAAGACTTCAATGATTTCAATTATTTCACAAATATTACCAAATATTTCAAATATTTTGAAAAGATCTCCAAAGATATCAGAAAGATTTCACAAAGATTTTAATGATTTCACAAATATTTCGCAAAGATTTCGGATCTATTTAAAAGATTTCACAAAGACTTTTATGATTTCAATATTTTCACAAATATTACCAAATATTTTGAAAAGATTTCCAAATATATCAGAAAGATTCAACAAAGATTTCCTAAAGATTTCAAAGATTTCACAAAGATTCCAATGATTTTCTAAGGATTTCAAAGATTTGGGATATATTTGAAAGATTTCAATTATTTCACAAAAATGTGAGATAGATTTCAAAGAGAGTACAAAGATTTCAATGGTTTCCCAAAGATTTCAATGATTTCAGAAATATCATAAAAGATTTCAAAAATTTCGCAAAGATTTCACAAATATTTCAACGATTTCCCAAAGATTTCACAAAGATTTCAAATATTTCGCGAAGATTTTAGATAGATTTCAAAGATTGCACAAAGATTTCCTAAATATTTCAAGAATTTCACAAATATTACCAAATATTTCGCAAATATTTCCAAATATTTCCCAAAGATTTCAAAAATTTTACAAATATTTCAAATATTTTGGATAGATTGAAAAGATTTCACAAATGCTTCAATTATTTCACAAAGATATCAGGTAGATTTTTGTAAAAATTCAAACGATCCGATGAATTTAATCATTCGATTTCAGAGATGTCCATCAAGCTAGCACCTCCACAATCGAAATTCCCAAATTTTTTTGTATCAGAATTTTGGGCTTTTTTTGGCCTGTTTTGCCGATTTTTGGGCTCCACTACTTTTTTTGAAAACTCAAATTTGGTGTGGAGGTGCTGGCTTGACTCAAGCCAGCACCTCCACTACATAAAAATTTGAAAAAATTAAAAATCAAAGACGACAGAATTTTGGGCTTTTTTTGGGCTCTTGAACGCGCCTACAACCAATTTCCAAAAACTACCCCCACCGGAAATAAAATTACCCCCTGTATAAAAACTCAAACTAGGAAGAAACAAAGTACACCATAATTTTGAGCTTATTTTGGGCTCCAAAATTCACGGAAAAAAAAATTCAAAAAACCACCCCCTGTGTGCAAAAAAAAACCACCCTCTTTTCAGAAATCAAATTTGAAAAAAATAAAGTGCATCATAATTTTTGGCTTATATTGGGCTTTTGAATGCACCAAACAAAATCGTCAAAAACCACCCTATGTACAAAAAAACAACCACTAAGTAAAAACTCAAATATGGAAAAAAATGAAAGTAGTGTTGGGCTTTACTTGGGATCACAAATGCTTGATTTTTTGTTTGCAAAAACCACCCCTACATCTAAAAAATTAAAAGCCTATCTATGAATTCGAATTTGAATTTTCAAGCAGCCCAAAAATCAGAGACTCTATTCACCCTATACAATTCTGAGTCTCAAACATCAGAAAATCCATTTACAAAGTAAATTTCTAAAAAAGATAATTCTTTGACAAAGTCACATCTGCCCGATACCAAGGGGTTGCTTTTTAGCGTTAAGGGTAGGAGCCCAAAATTCGGTTTTGGTATTTTTGAGGAGCCCAAAAATCAGAGACTCTATTCACGCTGTGAAATTTTAAAAAAGATTATTTTTTGACAAAGTCACAACTGCTTGGTGTCAAGGAGATGCTTTTGAACGTCAAGGGTTGGAGCCCAAAAATCGGTGTTGGTATTTTTGAGGAGCCCAAAAATCAGAGACTCTATTCACACTGTGAAATTCTGAAAAAGATTATTTTTTGACAAAGTCATATCGGCTTGGTGTCAAGGGGGTTGATTTTGACGTTAAGGGTTGGAGCCCAAAAATCCGTGTTGGTATTTTTGAGGAGCCCAAAAATCAGAGACTCTATTCGCGCTGTGAAATTTTAAAAAAGGTTATTTTTTGACAAAGTCATATCTGTTTGGTGCCAAGGGGGTTGATTTCGACGTTAAGGGTTGGAGCCCAAAAATCAGTGTACCAATATACCAACATTGATTTTTGTGCTCCAACCCTTAACGTCAAAACCAACCCCCTTGACACGACGCAGATATGACTTTGTCAAAAAATAATCTTTTTTAGAATTTCACAGGGTGAATAGAGTCTCTGATTTTTGGGCTCCTCAAAAATTACAACATCGATGCTTGGGCTCCAACCCTTAACGTCAAAATAAACCCCCTTGACACCAAGCCGATATGACTTTTTCAAAAAATAATCTTTTTTAGAATTTCATAGTGTGAATAGAGTCTCTGATTTTTGGGCTCCTCAAAAATACCAAAACCGAATTTTGGGCTCCTACCCTTAACGTTAAAAAGCAACCCCTTGGTATCGGGCAGATGTGACTTTGTCAAAGAATATCTTTTTTAGAAATTCACTTTGTAAATGGAGTTTCTGATGTTTGAGACTCAGAATTTTATATGGTGAATAGAGTCTCTGATTTTTGGGCTCCTTGAAAATTCAAATTCGTATTCATAGATAGGCGTTTAATTTTTTAGATGTAGGGGTGGTTTTGCAAACAAAAAATCAAGCATTTGTGAGCTCAAGTAAAGCCCAACACTACTTTCTATTTTATTTTTTCCATATTTGAGTTTTTACTTAGGGGTTGTTTTTTTGTACATAGGGTGGTTATTGACAATTTTGTTTGGTGCATTCGAGAGCCCAATATTAGCCAAAAATAATGATGCACTTTATTTTTTTCAGATTTTATTTCTGACAAGAGGGTCGTTTTTTTGCACACAGGGGGTGGTTTTTTGAATTTTTTTCCCGTGCATTTGGGAGCCCAAAATAAGCCCAAATTGTGGTGTACGTTGTTTTTTCCTAGTTTGAGTTTTTATACAGGGGGTAGTTTTATTTCCGGTGGGGGTAGTTTTTGGAAATTGGTTGTTGGCGCGTTCAAGAGCCCAAAAAAAGCACAAAATTCTGTTGTCTTTCATTTTTAATTTTTTCAAATTTTTATGTAGTGGAGGTACGGCTTGAGTCAAGCTAGCACCTCCACACCAAATTTGAGTTTTCAAAAAAAGTAGTGGAGCCCAAAAATCGGCAATAGAGCCCAAAAAAAGCCCAAAAAAGCCCGAAATTCTGATACAAAAAAATTTGGGAATTTCGATTATGGAAGCTTGATGGACCTATTTCAGAGGGGGACAAATCAATACTTTGCCCCTCCCTGGTCGATTTGGGGGGGGGGGCAGTAATTTTTAACAAAATACATAAATTTTTAACAAAATAGTTGAATTTTCAACCAAAAAGATTAATTTTCTACCAAAAAATAAGAATTTCTAAAATTACAAATTACATAAATTTTCAACTAAATACTTTAAACAATGGCTGTAATGTTAGTTCAAATTTTATTTGATTAATTTTTAGTTTATATTATTTGTTGATTTCTACATTTTTTAACAAAAATTTAGTAGTTTAATTTTTATTGAGGAGAATTAATTTTCAACAAAAAACTAATTTTCTACAAAGCAGTTGAATTTTGTACCAAATAGTTGAATTTTATACCAAATTGTTGAATTTTGAAGCCAAAAAGACGACTTTTCTGTAAAACAGTTGAATTTTCAACGCGAGAATACGAATTTTCGACAAGAAAGTTCCATTACAGCCAATTAGTTGAATTTTAAATAAAATAGTTAAATTTTCAGTTAAGTAATTACTTTTTACCAAAAAAAAGAAGAATTTTCAACTAGAATTATGAATTTTCAACCAAAAAAATGAATTTTTAAGAAAGTAGTTCAACTTTCAATCAAGGAGTTGAATTTTTAACTTAAGTAGATGAATTTTCAATGAAAAATGTAATAGTTGATATTTCAACAAAACAATTAAATCTTCAGTTAAAAAATTACTTTTTAACAACGACAAAAAATACAAATTTTCAACTAAAATTATGAATCTTCAACCAAAAAAAAAACTTTTAATAAAGTATTCCAACTTTCAACTAAGGAGTTGAATTTGCAACATGAAAAGATGAATTTTCAGTGAGAAATGTAATAGTTGATATTTCAACAACAACAAAAAAAGATTTTAAATAAAAATAAGAAACCCTAGAATTTAACCAATAAAGACGAATTTTCATCAAAATACTTGATTTTTAACCAAAAAAATTTATTTACTGTCAAAGAAGACGAAATTTCAACAAAATAAATAACTTTTAACCAAATAGTTGAATTTTCATCCAAGAGGTTTATATTTTTTTCGTTTCTATATTTTTTTTACTAAGTAATTGAATGTTTACATAAAAAAATCAATGTGTAACCAAAAAGCGAGTAGTTTATATTTTCATTTTGAGGAAAATTAGTTTTCAATAAAACAAATTTCTAGGAAACAGTTTAATTTTGTACCAAATAGTCGAATTTTATACTAAATTGTTGAGTTTTCTAGAATTTAAAATATTTTAAAACAATTTTTTATCTTTTTAAATCCCTTGAAATTTTTTAAAGCTCTTGAAACTTCTTCTTGGAATTTTTAAAAATATATGTACTCTTTACAGCACTTGAAAATTCCTTGACATTTTTTTTAATACTCTAAAATCTTTAAAATCTTTGAAATCCCTTCAAATTTTTGAAATCTATTAAAAATTTCTTCAAATCTTTTTAAATACTCTAAAAGATTTCAAAACAATTCAAGAAAATTCAGAAATATGTATATAGACCTGCATTAAAGTGGTTTGAAAAGAAAGTGAAGGAAGCGATTATCAATTTACAATAAAAAAAGGAATAGTTAAATTTTCAGTTAAAAAAAAAAATTTTCTCCCCACAAAAACGAATTTTAATCATATTTTGTTTAAAAAATGAAATTTCACCAAAATAGTTGAATTTTCAATCAAAAGATGAATTTTTAACGTAGAAAATTAATTTTCTACCGACCAATACGAATTTTGAACCAATAGTTGAATTTTCAACTTAAAAGATAAATTTGCAACCAAAAACGAAGTAGTTACATTTTCAATTTGAAAAATTAATTTTTTACCTAAAAAAAAAACGAATTTTCAACAAAATAGTTAAATTTTCAACCAAAGAAAATAATTTTCAACTGAAATTATGCAACTCCAGCCAAAAAATTATTTTTTAACAAAGTATTTCAAGTTTCAACCGAGTAATTGAATTTTCAACCAAGAATATTAATTTTTGACCAAAAAATTTCTTTTTTTAACAAAATACATGAATTTTCAACCAAATAGATGAATTTTTAATCAAATACATATTTGGCTTTTCAACTAAAAATGATAAATTTACAATAATAGATGGAATAGTTTAATTTTCAGTTACAATAAATAATTTTCAATCAGAAGAAAAAAATTTTCAACAAAATAGTGAAATTTTTCACCAAAATAGTCAAATTTTCAACCAAAAAATATGAATTTCTAACGAAGAAGATTAATTTTCTGCCGACAAATATGAATTTCCAACCAATAATTGAATTTTCAACTAAAAAAGATAAATTTTCAAACAAAAACGGAATAGTTACATTTTTAATTTAAAAAGTTAATTTTTACCAAAAAAAAACGAATTTTCAACTATTTAAATTTTCAACCCAGAAGATGAATTTTCAACTAAAATTATGCATCTCCAGCCAAAAAATGAATTTTGAAAAAAGTATTTCAAGTTTCAACCAAGTAGTTGAATTTTTAACTAAGAAGATTAATTTTCGACCAAAAAAAGACAAAATTTAACAAAATACATAAATTTTCAATCAAATTTTTTTGAAGAACAAATCTTTTCAAAGCTCTGAAAAATGTCTTGGAATCTTTAAAAATACCCTGAAATCTTTTAAATCCTTTGGAATCACTTCTCAAATGATTAAAATCTATTAAAAATATACTGAAATATTTCAAAACCTTTCAAATATTTTCAAATTCCTTTAAAATTTTTAAAGCTCTTTAAAATGCCTTATAATCTTTTAAAATACCCTAACATATTTCAAATCCTTTTAAATCCCATTAAATTTCTGAAATCAATTCATAATTCCTTGGAATCTTCTAAAATAGCCTAAAATATATATTTTTTTAATTTAATCTTTTGAAATCCCTTGCAATTTTTTAAAGCTCTTGAAACTTTTTCTTAGAATTTTTAAAAATACCATAAAATATTTCAATTGTCTTGAAAATTCCTTGAAATTTTTTCAGATACTCTATAATCTTTAAAATCCTTTGAAATCCCTTCGAATTATAGAAATCTATTGAAAATTTATTGACTATATTTCGAAAAAGTAACTAAAAAGTGATTTGAGAAAAAAAGTAACTTACAGAAATTTCCAGATTTTTGCCAGTTTTTTTCAAAATCCCTGACTTCCCTGACTTTTGCACAGTTTTGAATGACAAATAATAATATAAAATCATATTTTAGAAAAAATAGTTTTTTATCAAGTTAGAATTTTTCGAAATACATATCATCAGCAATATATTATTTTGGACTTGATTAATAGAACACTTATTTCAAATTTAAAAAAAAAACGTCTTTCACATAAATATTTTCTTGTTTGGTGGACTAAGAACTAAGTTAAACAATTTTTTGACATCCAAAATATAGTAGTACGTTTCTTCCCTTCGAACAAAACTAATTTGATGAAAAACACTTTTTAAAAAGTTGGTAAATAAGTATCCCATCAACTAAATACAACAAAAAATGCCATTTCTGTTGGTATTTCAAAAAATTCTAAATTGATAAACAATTATTTTTTCTAAAATATAATTCTGTGGTGGCCAAAAGTAATGTTTTTTTCACTCCTTCCTACCCCCTATTGAAAAATACGACGACGTATACGCTGATGTATACGATGTCGTATGCGACATAGTATACGACATCGTATACAACGCCGTATACGAAGTCGTAATTTGGGATATATTTTTAAATTTTTTTATTTATTATTTTATTTTTATTTATTATTAATTTTTTTTTAATTTAAAATTTTTAGTATACGATAACGTATACGATGTCATTTACGATGTCGTATACGATGCCGTTTACGATGTCGTTTACGATTTGTAGAAATTTGTTAAATAACGAAATTTAGATAATGTAAATTATAATAATAGGTAGTAAATAATACCATTTATAACAGACGTGTATCAGAGAAGCACATTTATTTCTATAAATCGTGAACGACATCATAAACGGCATCGTATACGTCATCGTATACTATCCCAAATTACGATTTCGTATACGATGTCATATACGACGTCGTATTTTTCAATATAATTCATATTATTATTGTATAAATATATATTATATATATATATATACCTGTATAATAATTAATTAATAATATAATATAAATAAAAAACTAACAAAATATAAAAATATATAAATAAATTTATATATATTATTATTTTCAATATATTTTACATTCAATATATTTTTCCTATTGAAAAATACGACGTCGGATACGATGTTGTATACGATGTCGTATACGACGATCTATACGATGTCATATGCGACGATGTATACGATGTCGTATGCGACACCGTATACGGCTTCGTATATGACATCCTATACGAAATCGTAATTTGGGATAGTATACGATGGCGTATACGATGTCGTATACGATTTGCAGAAATTTGTTAAATAACGAAATTTAGATCATGTAAATGATAATAATAGGTAGTTAATAATATCATTTATAACAGGTGTGTATCAGAAAACCACATTTCTTTCCACGAATCATAAACGAAATCGTAAACGGCATCGTATACGTCATCGCATACTATCTCAAATTACGATTGCGTATACGATGTCGCATACGACATCGTATACGACGTCGTATTTTTCAATATAGTTTATATTATTATAATATATTATATAAATATAAATATATATAATAATTTATGAATAAAAAATAAAATAATATACTATAAATAAAAAAGTAATAAAATTAAAAAATATATAAATAAATTTATATATATATATGTATATATATATATTACTATTTTCAATATATTTTTCCTATTGAAAAATACGACGTCGGATACGATTTTGTATACGATGACTTATATTATTTACTACCTATTATTATTATTTACATGATCTAAATTTCGTTATTTAACAAATTTCTACAAAACATAAAGTACATCGTAAACGGCATCGTATACGGCATTGTCTACGACATCGTATACGGCATTGTATACTATCCCATATTACGATTTCGTGTATGATGTCATATACGACGTCGTATACGATTTCGTATATGATGTCGTATACGATGTCGCATACGGCATCGTATACGACGTCGTATTTTTCAGTATATTTTATATTATTATTATTATATATATTATATATATAATAATTTATTAATAAAAAACTAATAAAATTAAAGTATATATAAATAAATTTATATATATATATATATAGATTTATATATATTATATATTATTATTTCAATATATTTTTCCTATTGAAGAATACGACGTTGGATACGATGTCATATGCAACATCGTATACGACATCGTATACTATCCCAAATTACGATTTCGTATACGATGTCGTATACACTCTAAATTTAATTCAGTCAAAACTTGACTGATTAAATTAGTCAAGCATGTTTTGACTGACAAAGTAGTCATTTTGACTGACAAAACAGTCGTTTTGACTGATTGATCAGTCAATATTAGTGACTGATTCAATCAGTCACCTGAAACGACTGATTGTCAGTCAATAAAAGTGACTGATTTGTCTGTCATTTTCTAAGTGACAAGTTAATCAGTCATTTGCTGTAAGAAGAAAGGAAAAAGAGTGGTGTTTACTGTATGAAAATAATTGGAGATTCATTTTTAGATATTACATGTATAATACACATTTTAAATAATACTTATCAATAATTTCATTTTCTATTAAAAATTAATTATGAATTATTATTTAATAAATAAGTATAAATAAATAGTTAATATATATATATAATTATATATTATTTTATTATGTGAGAAGTTATAGGCTCCGGAAGCTACGATCATGGTTCCTTAAAGCAACCAATCCCGACGCAACTGGAACGTGTACGTCATCCGCTTCTGCTCCTTCTGTCCTAGAATGTAAGCAAGAGCGGGAAATTTACGCGCGATAACATCGTGCAACACTGTTCCTTGGAGTCAGGTCTCTAGCCGCGGATGACCTTACGCGGCAGACGGGACAGTTGGAGATGAAGGTTTCACCTCTGGATACTTTTTTAGAGCTACCAATCTTTGTAGAATGCTATGAGAAACAGTGTTGACGGACCAGATAAAGTGATTCCAGAAGGACAGCCTTTTGCATCCGATTCACGATGGAATGAGCCTGACACTGGCAAACAGGAATCTTGTTGACTTCGCTAAGAAATGAAGCTTTCATACCTCCAAGACAGCCGATTATGAGAACTACTAGATGAACTTTGTAGCCTTGGTACAGCCTGCTCAGCTAGAAAAGAAGTGCTTGATATTTCGCCCGTTTTTCTTCCTCATTTGCCGTGATATTACCATCGGCTGGTGCCGAGAATTCAATCACGTAAATGATCTTGGTCTTCAGATCTTGGAGGACAATATCAAGCTTCGTAGCACTGATACGTTGAGTGGTGGAGAATGAGAAATTCCAGTAGATCTTACACTGATCATTCTCCACAACGGACTCGAGTTCCCACTGGGCATATGGCAAGACGGGCAATAGATCGACACCACAGAAGTGCCCAAGATCGTAATATAACACTTTTAGAGCCGCATTGTGTCTCTCTATGTACCCGTAGCTTGCATATTTCGAGCATCCACTGAGAACATGTCCAAGTGTTTCTGGCTCTTGTTTGCACGCTCGGCAGTTGGTATCGTCTACAGGTATATTCATTATGCGCTCGCGGTAAAATAAAGTGTCTAAAACGCCGTCTTGACAGGCAAAAAGAAATCCATCAGTCTCCGATCTCAATCCAGCAGACTTGAGAAACATGTTGGACAGACTCATCGAGAGCTCTTCTCTACGTATGATGCCGTAGAATTTACCATGAAGGGGCTTGTCAGCATGTTCTCTTAGTAGAAGCGTATGTTCTGCTTTCTGTACACGACTTTTGAGCACCAAAGGTGTTAGTGATGCTAGGCCATACGTAGTGTCGCTGGAATCAAATGGGAGGCCAAGCTCCTCTGCGGCCCTATATGCGGCACGGTGTAGAAACGCCGCAGCATTGACGACTTCGTGTTGATGTATGAGTCGCATAAGAGAATCTGTGCCATTTAGAACTGAGCAGGCTGTAGCCAGAACCGTTCGGCGATGAAGACACTCTAAGCTCAGCAAGCCTCTACCCCCTTTATCTCGAGGGAGGTATATTCGAGGTACGGAAGATCTAGGATGATGACTTCGATAGATTGTCATCATCCTGCGTGTGCTTAGTTCCAGTTGCTTCAACTCATCAACGTTCCATTTTACTGCAACAAACATGTAGAGCAGTATAGGAATGGTTAGCATATTGGTCGCCTGGATCTTATTCTTTCTAGATAATTCGGAAGCCCAAATTTTTCTGAGAATTTGGCGATATATTTTTCCAAGGGCCGTTTTTATTACACGCACATTTTGGGTTTCCGCTTGCGGTATTCCAAGATATGTATATGATTCTCCAATACCAAGATGTTGAATGGTATTTCCGCCGATGAGTTGAACATCCTGATCGTGACGCGATGATGTAGTTTCTAATCTTCCTTGGCGCAGGTGGACGCAGGCACACTTTTCCAGTCCGAAGCTCATGCCAATCGCTTTAGAGTACCTATTTACCGCCTCCACAAGGATGTTAAGGTCCTCTTTCGAGGAAGCAAAGAGTTTAAGGTCGTCCATGTATAAAAGGTGGTTGACCTTATATTCTCTTCTGTTCGGCGGGCCACATAGGTATCCAGAGCTCTTGCCTCGGAGCACAATAGATAGAGGCAAGAGGGAGATGCAGAAAAGTATCGGACTTCGAGAGTCTCCTTGGAAGACCCCCCTCTTATATGTGATATAGCTTGTATTCACTTGTCTTTTGTCGGATGTTATGACAAATCTTGTCCGCCACAAGAGCATAAGCTCTTTTATGCATCTCACTATTTTTGGATGCACCTCCAGGCACTCAAGGAGCTTAATAAGTAGCTCATGGTTCGTATTATCGAATATAAATAAATCAATGTCTCAGACTTAAGGTGGTTACAGCCCAAGATGTCGAAGGAATTTTTGGTTAGAGTTGGATTTATGTTTTATTTTTAGAATAGTATGCACGGGGCTGTCCCGGTATATATTATCAGTCACGGACGCATTATTACAATGCAATCAAGTGATCTGATAAGAGCGTGTGCCTTGACATATTGGGCGAAGCCTGGTTTCTACCCCATCATTCACGGACTGGGTTACAGTCAAGTGCATGATGGGGGGACCTACAGCTTATTCAAATTCGCAGTTATTAATTTTGTATATAATCATTCACAAGAAAAGATTCACCAAGTGTACTGCCTAAAATTTGTGTTATCAAACATATAGCCCACATACAGGGGCTGCATACTGAGGCATGAGCTAAAAATCAAGCCCGGGCAAGTCGAGAATCACCACCCGGCTACTTCCGTCGGTCCTTTAGTTTTTAGTATAATGGACTTGAAGAAGATTCAAGCTTTGATTTCAGTCCACATGGATTGTCCTTACGATGTCTCAATTATATTTTACGGGCTTACAAAGAGTGCCAAAAGCGCTTTATTTTAAATTTGATTTTGTTTTTTTAGAAAAGCATGACAAGCTAGATTATTTTTCTCAACAGATCTGTAATCAAAGCGAAAAATCCTCGAAGAATCACCTCACTGTAAAAACTGGAGATCTCTTATTTTTAAGGTATCATTTTTTTCGTGCCCTATTTTTGAATAGGTTGACTACATGCTGATATTTTTAATGTAAAACAAATGGATTTGGGTTCCCACCAGTGGTCTCATTTTAGTGCCATGTCTTTCACTGAATTTGAATAAATTATTTTAAAATAAATATAGCAAGAGTTTGGTAAAGAATAATTATATTATTGGGTGATTCCTGAAAACGGAAAAAATCTGCCCTTTCACATGAATTCATCTTCGACACCAGACAATACACACATAAATTAATATTCTACTTTTTCTAAAAACCTTTCTGCAAGGTTTTGGTAATACACATGTTTACCCGGTGTATGCTTGATGAATTTATTTCTAATTAAATTACTAATTTACTATATTATAAAAATTAAATCATTTGTTTGAATGAATTTCGTAAGAAATTAATTAAATTGATTTATTGTTTAATTTAATAACAAAAGTTATGTATAGTCGTTTGCAGAAAAGATTCAGAATTGATTACAATACCTTCGATTTGCCTTATTCAAATTGATTAATTGTTCATGCAATGCGGGCACGGTGCCGCATTCCTTCTGCTGATTCAAACAAAATTATCAAACAGACCTTAGATCTTCTGCGCATGAAGCCAGAAAATAAGTGATCACGTACCATGCACTACATGAATTTAATGTTGAAGCGAATGCTTGTCTTATAGCGCTTTTTTCTTGACTTATAGTAAAGAATTTACACACTACATTTTAGAGGAAAGTAATATAAATAAGATATTTTAAAAATCATTAAAAAGATAAATAAATAAAAATATATTTTGTTGATTTAAGGGATCCGAACAAAATTAATTTGAGCATTATTCAGATGTTGCTTAATTTACCCACATACATGTTTAAATTTATCTAAACAATAAGTTAATCAGAAGAAGACGTCTCTGAAGCTATTACCGCCTTTTTGGAAAATCAAATTCAAAACTATCCTATAATTAAGGGCTCATTTAGGGCTTTTAAGGGCCGTAAGTCCTAAATTTTGGGCTCTGCAATTTTTTATAAAAAACGGGTTGCGCGCTGGCTTCACATGAAGCTAGCACCGCCACACCTGTAACTTAGAAACTGTTCATTTGATCTGATTCGGGTTTTTTCAGAAATTAAGGGCTCATTTAGGGCTGGCTATTTTGGTGATTTTGTAAAAAGTGCCCAGTTTCAAAATTTATGAGATAGAAAACTGGATAAGGGCTTTTTTCGTTGTTCCCCTATCACAGAAAATTTTTTTTGTTCATCCTGTAAGATTTCATTTCTGGTTCTTATCCATTTGCCATTCTTATATATTTTAATTAATTCCTAAATTCCAGTGCGAAAATTTTTCACAATTTTCACTTATAAAAGAATAAATATATTGGACATATTCAACATGCTCGAAGAATTCCTTATTATATTTTGGTGATTTTTTTAAAAAATACGCAATTTTAAAATTTATGAAATGAAAAACTGGATAAGGACATTTTCCTTTTTCTCCCCTTCCGCGCAGAACAAAATTTCTCTCAATGTTATGAAATTTTCAATTTAGAGTTCTCAGGAACATCTGCTTTCATAATTTATTTGAAATTTTATATTCTTAAAGTTGAAACCAATCGTAGAAAACTTTTATTTCATCCTCTAAAATTTTATCGTTGGCCCTTAACCATTTGCCATTCTCATACCTTCATAATGAAATCTATTATTGCATTCGATTTATATTTAAGGTGGTATATACAAAAATATGTTCAAAATTATAATGCCTCTATTGGTGAACTAATTCAACATCACTTGAGGGAGCACTAAGAAGCTTAAATTTCGGATATCTCCCCAGGAATGGATGCGCAGGTATACCTGTGGATTTAGTACCCATTGTGGCGCACTCGTAATTAGAAAAATGGACATATTGTGGACAAGTTTTGTTACCTTCAGGAAATTTAATTATGTTTATCATTTTAAATTGAATTTGAATAAAAAAATTGTAACACTGACAAAAGTTTTGAATTTTAAATTAAAAAATGATAACCCTGACAAAAGTTCTAATCCGAGTTCTGGGGGGGCGCCCCCCCCGGAATAACTATGTTAAAAACTCCCATACCACTTTTTGATCAAACCAAAACCCAAAAAGCTACATTACTTTGTAGGTCACACAATTAGCAGTTGAAATTTAAATACATCTCAAAATTGCTTTAAGTATCAAAAGGTTTAAATAACATTTTGAGATCATTTTTTTTAAGTTTTGGCATTTTCATACATGTTCAACGGTATCTACTGCCTACATGAGAAATTATTGTTGTAATGAAATGTTGTGTATTGTAATCAATTTAATCTTTTATATG